>JAZGTI010014157.1:333-14310 GCA_036877585.1 Botia kubotai
ATACATATCGTTATCGTTTTATCGCCCAACTCTACTTACTAACTACTTACTACCTACAAAGACAGGACACAAACAACAGAAGTTTTAAAAAACAAGCATTTTTATATCCATAGTTACCCCAACAATGTTTTTGACCTCACTGTTGTTTATGGGAAGTTTATTTTTATGCTTTCATAACGTAGTTCATAAGTGTATACATGGCAACTAGTAGCTATGTAACACATGTAAAGAGAAGCTCAGAGTTATTAGTGTTTTGCTGTATATGTGAACACTCACTGAACACTATGTGAATGTATGTAAGAGAAGTCATGTAAATGCTTTGGAACAGCCAGTAAAAAATAAATTCCAGATCGGGTTTTCCCCAAAAAGGCAGGTAAAAACCAATTAAAATTCACAAAATGAAAATTCCATCATGCCACAAATCCAAATACTGGTATTTGCTTCTGTGGAATGCATGAGTGGAATTTCTTAGGAATTATTTTGCGGCTAGTTTTCAAGCAATGTGACCAAAATTGCCAAGCTCTTCAAAGGGAAACTAAAAGGCCTTTATGTTAGATTGTGAGGATAAGACAAAAAATAAAGTCATTATTCAATGATCATTTCTGTCATATCACCCCACATCTGACACTTTTAATGTTTAAAGCCATGTGTTTTACATGAAAAGGATCATAAGGTTTTCTTTATATACGATTGTAAATATAGTGCAAATGGTGCAAAAACTATTTTATGCTTTCTTTTATGCTGTTTTTGCCCTTAGAGTTTGACAGTTATGGCCACAATCAGCTGCAAGTCATAATTCTCAGCTATACAATCATTTCCTATTCATGACATATTTAGCAAAATACATTAAAGCAAAATTAATACAGCAAAATACATTTAAAGGGATAGTTAACCCAAAAATTAAAATTCTTTCATCATTTACTCACCCTCATGTCATTCCAAACCTGTATGACTTTTTTGCTTCTGAGGAACACAAAAGATGTTTTGAAGTACTCTGGAAACCAACAACACTGGCACCCATTGACTTCCATTGTGCGAACACAAACCCACCAAGACATTTTTCAAAATATATTCTTTTGTGTTCCTTAGTGTTACGGTGGAGGCTCCAGCCTCCTCTACGTCGTGCCACCAGAGGGAACCCCCTCCAGAATACTGACAGGATTCTTGGCAAACTACATTTCCCATAATGCAACTTACCTGCCGCTGATCATTTCCTGTTTGCCACCTGTTCCTCATCACCGCTGCCTTTATAACCGGACATTTACCACTTTCCATTGCAAAGTCTTGATTTGCCATGTGAGTCAATTCTAAGCGGTTTTCCCCTGTTGTTTCCCCGCTTTTTACCACTGTTGATTGTTTGCTGCCTGTCTTGACCTTGGATTGTGTTTTGAATTCTGATTGTTTGCTGCCTGCCCTGACTTCTGCCTGCTTTACGATTATTCTACTGCTTTGCCTCTGCTACCTCTGTTTGCTGTTGATTACCTTACCTGTTGACCACTCTAATAAAGAACTTGCAGATGGATCCTAACTCATCTGACTCTTCGTTACATTTAGGAGAAAAGTAATCATATAGGTTTGGTATATAACATGAGGGTGAGTAAAGGATGGAAAGATTTTTATTTTTGGACATCCCTTTAAATAGAAATATTAAGACTTTACATTCAGAGAATATTGGTAGCACCATATAAGACATACGTATGCAATATATTACTTAAATCATTTTCCATTAATAATCAGTTATCCGTCTCATTTAACCAGGACTGTCAATATGATCATTTACCACAAATATAATAGCAGGAATGAGAACAAAACAGAATAGAATGTGTGTGTGTGTTCTCATTTATCTAAAAATGAAATATGACCAAATGAAAAGTGTAAAAATGCAAAAAGGTTGTGAAAACCTAATCCTGTGAGGATTTGGTTTGATGTAGGGTGTGGTTTAGGAGACAGAATATACCGTTTGTAAAGTATAAAAGTCATTATGTCTATGGAAATGATGTCTGTTCTCACAAAGCATATAAAACCTAACAGGGGTTTGGGTTTGAATATGTGGTTTACAAGAACACAAACGTGTATAATGCCATGTGTATAATAATGTAAACATGGTTTATTATTATCCTCATAAACCAAGTCGCATAAAAAACATACTAAATAGCGATTTTTTGGTAATTAAAAAATGCCAAAGGTTTTCTGTGAAGGTTAGGTTTAGACGTAGGGGGTAGAATATAGTTTGTAGAGTATAAAAACCGTTACATCTACGCAGAGTCCTCATAAACCACACTGCTTGGTGTGTGTCACTGCTTGGTGGCCATTACCAACACCCATCTAGACTTCATCTCAGTATGCACTGGTTTAAAGGTAATCTATCACAATACTCCGTTCAGTAAACCTGACAATATTAAAACAATTGATTATCTAATACAAATAAAGCGGCCGCCCACATATTATGTAACGACACAAAACGCGAGTAATAAATTAATATATATTTATACAGTAAATATAGATAGAGATTCCTAAGCTGTTTACATCAAAAATAAATGTCCGCTGGTCACGTAAATTCATAAATGCTTTAATTAACGGTACTATTATAAGGCGTTTGGCCGTGAAACGTACCTGTTAATAAAAAGAAAATCAAGGAGCTATATAAACAATCAATCACAATACATCATGCTGTGTTGTTTGTTTATTATTATTATAAATTACAGTACCTGTGTTGATTTCAACGCGTTCTCCCTGGTGAGTGTTGAACCCATAGACATATATAAATACAAAGACGGCGCATTGGCTTCTGGATCTTACGTCACCGGCACCGCCTTATTAGACCGGGCAAGCCTTCCCAATAAAAACAAACAAGCGAACCGGCAGCTGCCCTTTTACTGTATAAAACAACAATAATGTCTACGATTCACGATTTACGATTTACGTGCAGTACAAAAACGTTTCGCCTCCAGTTACTGAGAATCTTGATTGTTACATTTAAAAAACAATATTGTCGCAAAGAAGTGTGAAACTCAAGCCTGTCAAGCATTGATTTGGCTTTTATTATTTTGCTTATAATTGTGATAAATATGAAGGCATCCCTAATGTAAAATAATTCAATGCATATAAAATGTACACTATCAGAACACAGCTTGTTCACTTTGAAAAAGGAAAAAAATCGAAATAGTGCGTCCTTTATTACTATATACAGCTACATTTACTGTCGTTCAATAATTAAAAACTTCGTACATTCTCAACATGTCTGTGTTTTATGTGGTTATTCTGTTTAATGCTGTTTCTTAGTATCCTTAACATAACACTTAACGTTAATGAATTAATGAACATTTCACAATTCTCTATGGTAGCTATTCATTTTCAACTCTATTAAGATTTTAAGTAACTACATAACTACATCACGTTTTTGTACACCAAGCAGCTTTTAACGGAGAAGTGCGCGGCTTCCCGCTCACTTGTGTGTCTATAGAACAGTCTTGCCCGGTTCTATATGGCAGCGCTGTTAATGACAGCAACGAACATCGATGCTTTTAAATGTCTATGGTTATTCCCTAGATGCGCGTGCCTGTTAGTGACGACGAAGTTTCCATTACAATACGCGCTCCTAAGATGAGCCACTGCTGCTATCTGCGCAGGCGTATTGTCCCTAAGCTTCTCTGTGACGTCATTTACCAGAGCTCTGACTGATGCTGGTAAGGTAATACCTAAATGCATATTATTTAAATCCATTATGTATGGGTCGTTATTTTCCTATTCCTAACGTCTTAATATACAGGATAACATTTTTTTAGCTTGACCTAAAACCTAAAGACGGACCTAGGTTTGAATGAATGTAGCAGTTTTCCTAAAATTTTCCATTTCATGCAGTTCTTCATTTTCTAATTCTTAATGTTTTACAAAACAATCCATGAGCTCATATTTTAATTGGTAATCAACATGTTTTTCCAATGTCCTCAATTCTATTCCTGTTTTTTTGTATAATCCTTGCGACTGATTAAAGCCAGTTTCTTAACATTTGTTTATTTTGTGAAAAAAGACTCAATATCAGGCACTTTTCATTTCTCTAAACAACACTAATACAATAACAGAAATCTGCATGACAAAGTGAAGATCCATTGAAAAGTAATTACACTTCCTCCCACAAAATGTAGCTGCAAAAGCAAAGAATCACAAACCAAAGATTTTTCTTTGACATCTTTTACTAATAGTTACAATAAACCAACAAAAATAAACATTGCACAGAAACAAGAATTTTTTTAACCCTTTATTGGCAGTCCAATCAACCTGTCACTTTTCTGTGATGTGAGTTTTGTGAGCAAATGTCACCCCATATTTCTACATCGACTTTTATACCCGTTGTAGCAGCTCATGTGTACATTTACAAACTTATTACACGTGACATTAAATACATTGATGACAAGGCAAATTCCATTTAGAAAAAAACAGGCAAGTAAAACTCTCCAGGTGGCATACACTGGTGTCAAACCAGTCTGCTTCTGTGTAATGTAAATTACACATTCTGCTATTTTTTCAGTCTACTAGCATATAGATTTTAAAAAGGCTTTATTAAATTGAGTTTAAAGTATAAAAGACAACCACAGACATTTAAAGTAAATAAAGGAATGAAAAGAGCTCTTTATTAATTGCCCATATTTCCCAGGCGTGGTGGAGAGTGCCACACAGCTGAACTAGTGCGTTTGAAGAAGCGAGGTTTGGTCCGCCTGAAGATGGCCTCCAGCTTGGGTGGTTCAGGTTCTCCGAAATATGAATTAAGATCCAGTGGATTATAATAGTGCTTCATTATAGTTTGTTGTAGTTGCATACCTGCAGGGGACAACATTATCTTAGAGAAGTACAGTACAACTGTGCAAATATTACAAATACTGTATTCTGTAGGAATGGGCCATCAAACAAATTCAAAGTAGCGCTGCATGATATAAAAAAAAATGTAACATGCAACTTGCTAAATAATGTGACGTGATACAATGTTTCAAATTATTTAAAATATTAAAAACGGAAAATTATAACACATGGTTAACATTCTTCTGGGAAATAAAATATCACTACAACTTCTGAAAGTAAACAGCTTTACTGTTTTACTGTTACAGCAACAATCGTGTTAGTCTTTCTGCTATTTGTATCCATCCAAAACTTTGACTGTACAAAACTTTATTAATATCAAAAATTGCATAAAGAGCTATAACGAAAATTATAATATTCTACTAGTTGCATGCCAGGAGTTTCTTACCCTCAGCCCAGGATGGGATGGGTTTCCTAGGAGCAGATTCATCATCTGTGGAGTCATCGCTGTTTTGATCCATACCATAATCCTCAGGATTCTTTAAAACTGTCACCTTTTGACCTTTAGGAGTGATCTGGTAGGACTGCGGAGATTGCTGCCAAGTGAGGGAAGAAGGTTACAAATTAGCTGTTCCAGTAACCTTAGATTGCGTTTTATATGTTTCTAGACAAACAACAAGTCTTGAAGTCTTTGGAAATCTGTGCTTAAAAAAAAAGCATCCAATCCATTGACCTCACCTCAATGTCAACTGTAACGTTGAGTCCAGCTCCGTGATCGATGGTCTTATTGTGAGCGGCTCCTTTCCCAACCGGAGTTTTCATCACAGAATTCTGAGGAGACAAAAAAAGAGCCTTGATATCATAATAGAATATAAAAAAAATGAACAACAAAAGATGTCAATAAGACATTACTTTTTACCTCAATATCTACAGTTACATTCAGAGTCGAACTCTTTGTGATGGTTGTGTTCAACATGTTGGCCGCTTGTATTTTTGAGACCTGTGCGAACGGAACAATTTTGCAAAACAAATTTATGAAATTAATACAAATATATTCATCATACTGACTAATCCCTACTCATTCTGACTGAATAAGTAATAGTAAACTCATCAGTTCGTGGAGGACTATAACACACAAGCATTTTGTTGCATTACCTGCGCTGTGGCAGAGGCTGCAGCGGCTGCAGCAGCTCGTTTCTGCTGGGCCTCCCTCTCCTCCTCAGCCCTCCTCTGCTCCTCCTGTTAGGATCACATGCACGCTTTCAACAACCAGATACATTTCACTGTGCTTAACATTATCTAAAAGAAAAAAATCTGAAATGGTTTAAAATCATGTACATACATTATTTTTTATCAGTTTGACCTAAAAACACATTCTGTGTTGTAAGCACTACAGTGAAATGGAAAGTCTCGCCAACACATAAATGTTTCATGTTATGATACTTCAATTCTCTGGTTTAGAGTTAAAAAGTAAAAATAATATCAAAGGAGGAGCGGTTAAAAAAACGATCACATCCCACGTGTCACTACTGATTAGGACAAGAACTCAGCTGAACATCAGCTCTCATAAATTGATAACAGCAGGAAAAGCACAACAAACAGGCCTCACCATCTTTCTCTTTTCTTCTATTTCTCTCCTCTCTTTCTCTCTGGCTGCTCTCTCCAGTTCCTTTTGAAGAGCGGCAGCCTTCTCTTTCTCAAGCCTCTCTCTGTGAAACAAACACATGCTTAATATTACTGCTTAAAATCACAATATCAGAACTAAACAAACAACTAAACAAACAACTTGTCCACAAAGAAAATCAACACTAACCTCTCAGCTGCTGCCTGTCGCTCTCGTTCTCTCTCGCGCTCTCTCTCCAGCTCTCGCTCCCTCTCTCTCTCTCGCTCCTGCTCTCTCTTCAGCTCCAGAGCACGTATAGCCTCGGTCTGTTTGCGGGCCTTCTCGCGCTCTTCTTCAGCCTTGCGTTTGGCCAGCAGCTCCAGGTGACGTTGCTCCTCCTCCTCCTAGCAGAGAAGCGAGTACTTTTGCTTTGTGAAGTCACATTTGTTTGAGAACATCAGCTCTTCTCAATAAACGAGGTCAACAACAGATCCTTCAGAAAAGTTCCAGAAGTCCCTCTGTATGACATTGTTAATTTAATAGTGAAAAGATTTTGTAAAAGGCACGCATAGCAAAGGTCTGCTTTACAGTCAAGTTATTTACAAAGAAATTGCAAATCAGACTTTCACCAGTTTCAAGAACAAATGTTTTCGATGAGAGAAGTAGACTTAAAATATACACTAGAACTCAGAAATAGACAGACTGAAATTTTTGGCAATAGTTGTAAACGTTTTAAATGGTAACTAACATACTGTTTAAGTTCCATGTTCAATACAAGCTCTCCATTAATTGCTGGGGTAGACTTACAACTTGCTGAAGCTTCTTTTGTCTGGCTGCCTCTTCCTGTTTCCTGCGCAGCTCCAGTTCTTCCTGTCGTTTACTGGCCACTTTCTTCTTGGCTTTCTCTTCTGCTAACCGCTCAACTCGCATCTGCGGGAGAGAGACAAACAGACAAAATTTCATTAAAAACAAACACAATACAATTAGTTTTTCCTCAGCCTTGATATATTCAGTACCATGTCATTTTTCTTTTCTAGCTGTGCCATCTTCTCCTCGATCTTCTTTTTCTTTTCTTGCTCCTTCTCTTTCTCTCCTTTCACTCGAGCTTCAACAACCCGTTTCAAACGTTCGTCCCGCTTCCTAAAGCGAACAATTCTTTTTGAGTCCCAATTTGCGTTCACACTGAAACTTTAGGAGTGAACACACAAATAAAGCACCTTTTCACTTCTTCTTGTTTCTTTCTTCTCTCCTCCTCAATTTTCTTTTTCCGTTCGTTCTCTTGTTCAATCTTTTTGTTTAGAGCATCCCACTTCTGCCGTTCTCGCTCCTGGAAGTGAAATAAACATTTTTGAGATGATTTTTAACCACTTACAGACAAATTAGGTTTAGTCCAGCTTTTAAAGACGATAATAACGAGTTAAAGTGAGTCAATATATTAATGCTGTGATGAAACCACATATCTAGACAGTGTCATTTGCATTGTGTGAAGACAGGTAAAGGATTACACAAATGAGTCAAATCTCAAATCCACAATACTCAGGCTAATGCCCCAGATAAAAAAAAATGGGTGAATGTGAACTCCCCAACCCACATCAAACACACAGCCAAGACAGACGTGCACCACAGAAGCAAAGGGTCAAACTGACAGCAACTGAAGCTGACATGAGGTAACTCAGTTTATGCTTAATGCATTTCCTGGCAAAGATTGGAATGTTACGTGTTTAACGCAGGTTAAGCTCTAGGATCAATATCTGTGGCATGCTGTGAATTACCCCAGAAAGTCATTTTTACGGTTGTGTTACACCAGTATTACACCAAAACACTTACAATGGAAATGGGTTTATATGCAGAAATATGAAACCTATATTACCATTAAAGCGACTGTATGAATTAAGGAAAAAACTACTAACAGGTTGTGGCTATACTGTGTAGTGTTTTGTATTTTTATGTTTATTCTTAGTTTTTATTTCAACATGTCTGTGAATAATTTTAACCTAAATAAACATCATGCCACAAATACCACTGGCAGAGCTTAAACCGCACTAAACACAGAACTTTCCTTGAACACAAAAATTCCTCATCAGAACTGTCAAACAGAAATGAATTTCTGGTGTGTGTAAAGATGAAATGGTTTATAATTGACATGGAAAATAAAGTTTCACTGGATTTACTGTGTTCATACTCACCACAGAGCCTAAGCCCAACTGGGGGTGAAACAGAAAGTATAAATTACTACTAAAACTCCAGATATAACACATATTAGCAGCAAAACAATTGCCATCAACTAATACTGCACGATCTATTCAATTCAACGCTGAGAACAGTGTTTGTTAGGACCACCAATCAGAAGCGTGCTAACCTTCACATCAGTTTTGCTGGCAGACTGTTTGATGAAAGACTTCATGATGTTGCTGCGGCCCAGAGATCCAGGTGTCATCATCAGCATCTGGTTCTTCTGCACGGTGTGCATGAACGAGCGCATGTGTGGAGCGATACTCTACGCAAACACACCAACTCATTATTTTAGGTAATGATAATTAAATAAACAAGTTAATATAATAAACATTGTATTTGTACAACATTAGATAAAATGTCATGATCTATGATTAGCTGATCCAATCTTTAAAAGGATAGTTGAATAAAAATTTAAATTTACACTCATGCCATCCTAGATATATATATATATATAAATAAAATACTTTCTTCAGCTAAACACAGTTATATTGCATATCCTGATATCCATAGATAATATCTAGTCATGAGATCAAAAAGTTTCAAAGTTATAGAATATCAGGATATCATTTAATATAACTGTGTACAGCTGAAAAAGTCACCTGGGCTGGCATAAGACAAACAACATCTCTATAAACTGGCAACAAACCATTAAAAATTCCAATTATAAATGTAACCGACATAAACAATGTGAATGTTGGCAGTAATGCAATTAGTATTTTGTTTTAAATGCAGCTGGTCAACAGAATTCTGACATGGGCTGCATTACAATAATGGTCGGAGAGACTCGTACCGTGACACACTTCTTTGGAGGAGAGAACTTTTTCTTTGGTGTGCTGATCTTCTGTACGGTTTCCTCAGCAGCACGCCGCTTGGCGCTGGATCGTGTGGCGCTACCAGAGATGCATTCAGAGTATTAAACACCATATTTAAAACACAGATCTTTTGATTCAAAAAGCAGAAAATTAGTTGATTGTGATCTCACCGGGCATCTCCTTTGGTCTTTGACCCTTCACTGTCATCTAAACACACAAAACATTACACCTTAAATACAACAAAGGATTTTAAAGTCTATTTATGATGAATCTTCATAAAACAGGATCAATCTGGATTGTGAAGGATAAACGGCATAAACATTATAAATTTATCTGTGCTTGTTAAGTCAGACTTCCACCCAAAACATTAGCAGGTCTGTTAGATATGTACCTGTTTCTGATGTGCGGGCTCTCATCGACCGAGTGAAACGACAGTGTTCATTGGTGCTGGGAGACTCAGCAACTTGATTTTTTTTCTCGGTTTCCTCTTCAGCAGTCATCTGGGCTTTAGGCTCCTATGATGAAAAAAGTTTTGAGTTGAGCACAAACAACCATCAAAAAAATACATTAACATAAATCTTGTTTTGGACATAATATCCTTCCTAGTAAGTGTAAATAAACTCTTACCTCAGGCTGAGCAGCTTCAGGTTCAGTGCTGGTTTTAGTGGCTTCCATAATCACGTTCTGTTCTGCATGGATCCTAAAAGAAGGCAAAATATTGATAACTATATCTGGGCCGATGCTGAATTGTTGTGGGTTCGAGCCTCAGTGACACTTGGAGAAAACGAAAACACTCACTGTTGTTCTTTGTGCTCTTCTGCATCCTCAGGTTCAATGTCCATACAGATGTCCTCTGGAAAGATTAACAGACAAACATGAAATTACTTTTAAACTTAAAATAACAATGTGTGATAACCAGAAGCAGTTAAACAGGTTTATTATTTATTTATTGTTTAATGCCACAGTCTGAGATTGGGAATTTGCCATATCCAATTCACCTAACCTGCATGTGTTTGGACTGTGGGAGCAAACTGGGGGAACCTGGGGGAAACCCACACTCACACAAGGAGAACATGTAAACTGAGAAAGGTCTTCTGGTCTCTAGTTCTGACTGAGGTAAGGATACTGGATGTCCAAACTGTATTCGCCATTAGTTTAAATTACTTGAAAGCCAGTTTAGGTCATATGACAGACCAACACTTCTGCAAATGCTGTTTTTGCTGCCAACCCTTCTGACTTTATGGAACTGCAGTTATTTCTAGATTTCTAGGATGCAATTGTAAGCAAATGATGTCATTTGTGTCTCACCACTAACGGAGCTGCTGCAGGTCGAGTTGCCCTGTCTGGCTTTCTTCTTAAGGAAAGAGCGCCGGGACGCCCTGCGAACAGCTTCCTGGGTCATGCTGTGCCTGAGGCCCACCAGTGAGCGGCGTACCACCAGTGACCGACGAACAGACGTCCGTGATGAGCCCTGAGGTGTTGGCTGCGACTCGTAAGCAGCAATGGGAATTTTATTGGCTGATCGGCTCGGTGACGGACCAGAAGTGAGCAGTGAATCAGCACTCAGACGTTCTGACGAAGGAATCTTTACCACAGCTTCAGACACCAGGATCTGATTCTCAGCAGAGTGTTGCACTTCATGTGCTTCTTTTTCTTCTGGAACGTTCTCCACTGGTTCCTCAGTCTCTTCTAGCTCCTTGGCTTTGGCACCGCCTTTGTTGCGTGTGCTGCGTTTGACGGGTTCATTCTCAGATGTGGTGGTAGTTTTGTTGCGACGGGTGCGTCGGGTAGGCTCCTCCACCATACTCTCCGAGCTGTTCGGGACGTGTGGCGTAACAAGCTCTGAGATAGTGTTTAGGGTCAGCTGGATGGAAGAGCGACGCAGGTTGCTGCGTTTCCCCTTCGAGAAACTGCAAAGTAAATAAAACACGATGACATGACGCAAAACATTTGAAAAAAAGATACTGCTTGATCTTATGCAAATGAACGGGAACAAGCATTTCATTCATGCACAATTAGAGGCAACAAATGGAAATTTAAACAGGCTTCTGAACACTTTTATATCCTGATATTTGTATGTTTTCAATGACTAGAAAAACACTGTGAAAATGGTCAGTGGCCACTCACCCCAATAAAAACGTGGTCCATATCTAACAGTGTTGCTGTTATGTAAGGCTTCTCTACCATACAAAAAATGTAAACACTCACAAACTAACAACTTCTAAACATACAGACATCATCTATGCAGTGGAAACATAAGACTCACCGTCTTTTGCTACGAGACTCATTGAGTTCCATTGACACTCGTTTCCTACGGTTTGTCTTTTTCTGTGATGGAGTTTTTGGCATGAGTTCTGGCTCTGTGCTGAAGTCACTACAACACAAAACATCATAAAAGGTGGTAGAATGTTTGAGTGCATAACAATGCAGTAAAGCTCTGCAACTGTGTGTGGCAAACTCCACCCCACGCTGACTGTACAGCCTTACCTGGAGAACATGCGATGAGCTTCCTGCTGGATCTCGCCCAGCCAGACCATGTGGACACTCTCTATCTCATTGGTAAAATCCTGCAGTTTCCCATTGAAAACCTGCATAAGGGATCGCGTGGCCTCCGGCAAGGAACTCATGATGGCCACCCTGAAAAATGTGAAGGTGTAAGTTTTGTTTTTAAAAGCTGAACTATAACTGCAGGACTTCCTTTATATACTAAATGCTACAGAAATACAATTGTGCAAAACAAAGCCAACAAAACACTTCAGATCAATATTTTGTCAAGTTGTCATGTTAAGAACACATTTATTGCTTACACAACATACATACTGCTGTATTTAGAAGAAAATGGTGCAGCTTGCATTTATTTAACATACAAAATTTGAAAGTCTAACAAAAGACATCCATATAAATAAATATTCACATGCTGTGTCAATTGCTTCCAGATCTGCAAAGGTTTGCATTACATTTGCTTTATAAACACATTTTTCACCACAAACATTTTAATTTAGTTGGCTTCTAAAGCGTCTAGTATGTCATTAACTCATATGAACGAATAGCCCTGATAATATATTTCACATTTTCGTATCTAAAGTTCACTTTTGTTCCAAATTCGTATCTAAACAAAATAAATGCGCGATCAAATAAAAATTGTAAACAAACTTTCTTCTGAAACAAACAAACAGGCCTAGGCGGATGTTTGTTGAAATACATATCTATTATAACTCAAGAATATTAATACACAAAAAAAGACGAATACATTTTAACATGCAAATTACTGCGAACTACTCCTAAATAATAGCTAACTTAGCTAACGGTAAATTATAAATTTAATTTTAAAATAACTCCGAAGTTTCAAAACTCCATTTACCTTTAGCCTTTATCGACGATTTCGGTGTAAATGACAACCCTTATAATGCAGTAATTAAAGTCTTTCTACTACAATCTTAACCATTTAAAGCTGCAATAACTCCAAAACTCTCTCGATACAGTAGCCTCTTGTTTTCCAGCCACCCGCTCAAAACGGTTTAAATAGTTCAAATTGTGATCTGACCAATCATAAGCTACGCTCAGTCGATTCTGGGTTGGACCAAATAGTTCCTTTTGCAATTGGAAACAACTTCTGCCTGTCAAAGCAAATTTGACCAATCATATTTAAGTTGTTTAGGAAAGGATGGGCCGTGTTGTCATTGGAGGATACATATGCCTATCATTGATTTGAACCCGTCTAACGTAGCATGAGAACGCCTTAAAGCCCCGCCTCTTCTCTCTGGTTTCCGCGTTTGACGTTCCGTGTGGAAACATGTGAAATTAACAAGATCCGTATTTAATAATATGTGTTCATTTTCATTTTATTAAACGACAAAACACATGGGTTTGACACATTTAATATTTACATAACAACACTCAACATTTCACAATAGTTTATATTTAGTATACAATTTAATAATATGACATAACTAAATGAGATAGTCATAGTGTTGCCATGGTAACAGAAGCAACTAGCTTGCTAGCATCGTAAACGGCTCAGCGCTCTAAGGAAACTCGACGCGTCCTCCTTGATGATAAACATTATTTTTTAGCATTTTTTTGTTGTATTTCTTTTAAAATATCGTTGCAGACCAGACGCCCTACAAGTAAACGATAATGTAGGTGAGTTTGTAACCCCGTCGTGCTGTTTGATTGACTATATTAACGTGTCATGATGAGCTGATTGAGTGTAATGAGTGTAATATTACGCGCTTTTCTGAGCAAATATAATTGTGTATTTAAACAACAGTGATGTTATATACATGTATATACAATATTGCATTTAAAATATCGTGTATGTTTTATAGCTTACATAAGCTCACATGTCACCATAGTTCTTTGGACGTGTACCATGGTAATTTAATGACATTCTTTGTAGTTTATTGATTACCATGTAAGTATTATGAGTATGGCAGTCATAGAGTTGCATAATATTGCCTTCTGATACTATCGTACCACGTTACCACCACAGTACTGTACTTCATTTTGGAAAAAGGTCCAGGCCTGATGACT
>JAZGTI010014158.1:0-12500 GCA_036877585.1 Botia kubotai
CAATTTATTTTTTAATAAATAATATGAATAAAAAAGTCATCAAGCAAAAACAAATGTAACTTCAGTATTTAATTTACTGGAATATCCTAAAACAGCCTTACCACATGGTTAATGAATAGATAAACTATTTCTTAGCCCCATTTCCAGGAAAAATATTTGACCTAACAAACAAACAAAAACTACATTTGGGCATGTACCATTGTAAGACAACATTATAGGCACTGCCCACCCCCTTCTCTGTTTTTTAATATAGGTGTGTCTGATCACTGAGTCGACTGTTTGGCATGTAGTTGTTTTTCCTGTTTGTACTTCATAATCGCAAGTTTAACAAAAAAAAATCGTGTTTATAAAAGGCAAATACGTCAAAGCCTGTTTGTTCACATGATATGAAACAAACAGCCGATCAATGTTTTCTCCACAGCCACAGGCATTTCAAAACACGGTCTTTCAAAAAAAATAGTTTTCCCTCACAGTTCTGCTGGTCTTTTTGTTTCCCCTCGTTCCCAGAGCGAAACAGGGAATAACGCTGATGAGTTGTAGCAGCTTCAGCCAGGCGATGGGCGAATATAATAAGTGTTTTCGCAGACGTCACCCGTGATCATCTCATTGAGGCATTTTGGGTGAATGTGGCGGATTTAGGGGCTGTTCCATTGTGCTGACATCATCACTCTTTAATAAGCTGCATTAAATCGGGATAAAATCGTCGGAAACTCGACTCAAACAGCTCGCAGATGAGCGTCTGGGAAATTTAAAGGGAAAGCCCAGGGTTGAAACTTTATTTCTGCATACGTGGGTGTTTGTGTTGATTTGTGTAGTATAGCGTGTCATACGTCGTAGAATGAGGGAATTGGGACGGATTCCCTCATTAAATAATCGGATAAAGGGGAAAACACTGTTTTTCTATGTATGTTCAGTCAGATGAACAATGAGTGGACAGTTCTCCAATTCACTGCTTATGTTTCTTTCTTTAGCGTGGTTTTGTGCACGTAATGAATGTGCCATTGTGCTGTTCTTTTGCAGTGTGGTGTCAGTGCATGATTCGAATGTAATCGTATTTTATAATCTTTCTTTGGAATAACAATTATTTCTCAACACGCTGTGTTCCGCAGTCTTATCAACAATATAATGCTTGTTTGTTCAGCTGCGGTATCCATTTAATTTTATGCAGTATTTAAATTTTTTATGATCACTGATGTGTTTTGAAACAAAAGAAATGAGTTTACATTGAATTGTATTTGGGTTGCGCCTTCCTGTTGCGTGTTGTCAGGGCTGCTGCTGAAATTCACAGGACACCAAATTTTATTGGAAAGCCTCCATCAGGTTATGAGGGGGCTGTAAATAAAGGTTCTTAAAGGTTCTTCACAAGGATGCCATAGAAGAAGCATTTAGGGTTCCTCAAAGAACCATTCAGTCAAAGGTTCTTAAAAGAACCATTTCTTTCTTACCTCTTTATAGTCTAAATAATCTTTATCCACTACAAAGACCTTTCGGGAAACTGAAGGGTTCTGTGGATGTTACCATACAGACAAAAATGGTTCTCCTTTGGCAGCACCTTTTTAATATAGCATTGAGGACCCCCTAATTCCTCTGCATATTGTTCCAAACCTAGTTTTTTGATACAGACTTAATGTCTTTATAATTTGCAAATATTTTTGATGCAAAAATGCAAAAACTCCTTCCTGAAGTAACATCACAGTTCAGCATAGCTGAGACTGACAGACAGGTTATTTAGCTCCACTGAGGTGGGCCGGGGTCAGGGCTCTGCTCCTGTTTGCTGCAACCCCTCGTTAGGAGGAGGAGTGCAGAAAGAGCAGGAGCAGTGGAGGTGCGCCAGAGCTGTTTAAAGAGGCTCAGCGTGGGCAGCGTGGTGCGATGTGACAGAATTAGCCAAGCCCAAGTGAGCAGGGCTGGTAGATCAGCACTGCTGGCAGTCTACAGGAAGCAGAACTGCTGCTCAACACCAGCCAGCGATGAACAGAGACCCAGTCACCACCCTCATAGCCTGTCTGAGCGTTTTCCACCAGCCTGAACACAGCATCTGATTGGGGGTTAAGATCTACTTATTGGTATATGGCAAAATAGTCAATAGAAGTAACTTACGTGATCCAGGTTTGCAACGTAATATTATAACATACTGTCATGTGACATATTTTCACGTCAAGCCACAATCCATAACTTTCGACTCTCTAGCACCATCACTGTTTGAAACATAAAATTGCAGGTTACTTTACATACGTATCATTGCGTATGTTGAAGTCAGATAAAGCCAAACTACAAATTACAGCTTTAAACTGTTTATTCCAGGATTTAAAAAAATGTAGGGAGGGACTTGATTTTATCCATTGAGAATTGATTGGATCTTGGAAAGTGGGCATGGCCTCAAGCAACAGATGGTTGGTGAAGAGTCTTGGTGATGTCAGAAAAGGAAAGTTATTACAGTTTGGTGAAATATTATGAAGACAAACTTTCTTCTTTAAAATAACGTACTGACAAACTGTTCACAATTCAACAAGGAACATAAATAGTAAACATAGTCTCCCAGGACAGCAAAATGAGAGATTCTCTCATTTCAGCCCTCTCAGGTCGACTTGTGTGTCACAAACCTTCTGAAACGAAACCCTGCAAATAAGTCTTTCTCAAAGTCACTTTCTCTCGGTATCACCACTCGTGTAGAGACAGTAAGAGAGTCCGGCAGCTGAAAGATAATATGTTTAGCGTGCAGACAACAGATCAAAGCTCATCCCTGTTAGTGAGTGTTTGTGGCTTTGCCTGCGTGTGGTCAAGGAAAGTGAGGGCAAACAAAACAACTCGCCATGCGAGAGTCAGCACTTTGTGTGTTTATGTGTGTGTGGATATCAGGGTTGAATGGTGATGCTTGGGAATGTCCAAGGCGCTGGTGTGGGCCTTTGATTTTGTAGTTATTATGGGGCCTAGTTATTTGAGCAGGGCTGGGGGTAGATTCCATGGCCAGCCCACTGACTGTCGCTACATGTCCTTAATTTCTGTTGATGTGCAGGCCTTGGGCACTGAGTGTGATGAAGTAGACACATCACCAGTGGAAATTATTGTGTGGCCTCCGAATATCACATTGTAGTTGATGGCTGGCTGTGTGGCCCCATCCTAGGTGGCATGGCTGCCCAGCCGGGCGTATCAGTTCACTATAATCTACCCTGTCATTTCACCCCCAAAAATGTTGTTTTTTTATGATTGTTTAATTCAAAGTCTGTTTGTTTTGGTAAAAGGTAGGTTTCTCTTTTGATTTAAAGTGTTTGTTGCAGTCAAAGGACTTTTGAAACCGTTTAATGTTTATTGAGAGGAAACAAGAAGTGAAAAGTTAACAAATGACAGTTTTACTGAACTGCTGTTTACCGGCACCCGTATTGCACTTAGTGTAGCTGGTTAAGTGGAAGTTAACGAGCTAATCACTTTTCAGTTGTTAATTATACTTCTTTTCAGGAATGGTCAACCAGTGATAAGTATATTTCAATAGTAAGATGGACTGGTTTAAAAGATTTTTCTTTTATATTTATTATTTGCTTTGCCTATTTAAATGACTTGGGGCAGATGTAATAGCATTTGATTTCCAGTGAGGTCTGTTTGTCTGACCAATATGGCAGATGAAGGGAGTGTATGAAATGTGTTTGGAAACAATCATTTTTATTTGGTGAACAAAAACTACACGCTTCACCTTCGTCGCCAATTAGTCGACTAGTTGTCCAGGCAACCCACCAACTAATTTATTTTGAAAATGTGTAGTTTTCCATGTCCCTGCCACTTGTTTCCTATAATGTACAGCGTGTTTATGATTAGAGAGAGACAGCGATAGAGTCAGAGAGCGAGAGAGATGGGGCAGGAGAGAGAGCGAGAGAGAGATACAGTGAAGGGAAAGAAAAAAACAATCTCATCAGGCGAGAGGCCGTTTGCTTAGCAAGAGCTGACAGTCTTTGTGTATGTAAATGAAGAATTTAGACTAATGGAGTTGAACCATTTCTAATTTTGTGATGGCAAGAGGATTTTGATTGAAAGTAATTAAGCAAGCTAGCTGTAAAATTAATTAAAGCAAAAGGAGGGGGGATTTTTATTGGATTGGATAGCGATATAGCTGCTGTCAGGCAGGGGGACAAATGGGGGTGACCTGGATTCTCTGCCCTCCCTCCTCCCACACGAGACTTTTATGTCACTTTAATCTCCTTAGAGCGGCTGGTGTGCATTTGTTCGAAATAATCAAGGAAATATGGTCAGAAATTGTCAGCTTTCAGATCTAATTTACCTGACAGCCTCGCGAGCGGGCGCGCGCGGCCGCGTCAACGCGTATGCCTGTGTGAGATCGCCCCGTCACCTGCCCCGCCCTGTCCCTCTCCTCAGCTTTGTGGAAAATGCTTTTGACAGTTTTGAGACGTCTTGACTCCTTGTTAAAAAAAAAAGAACTTGGTCGGGTTGAGATGCACCCTTCAGTGTGCCGGTCCATCAGGGTTGGGACTAACTTAGTGTGTGTTAGTACACAGGGCTTGTGCGATAACAGAATGCTTTTTTAATAGCCACAGTACCTCACTTGGCAGTTTAAGTGCACCTATTGGGTTCACATACTGCAGTCCTACTACAGTAAAACTTGTATTAAAATTATAAAGGTGGTATATTTAGATTTTAGAGGAATGTGTTAAAGGGATAGTTCACCCAAAAATGGAAATTCTTCCATCATTTAATCACCCTCATGTCATTTTAAATCCGTATGACATTTTGTTTCTGAGGAACATAGAAGATATTTTGAAGTATGTTGGTAACCAACAGTGGCACCCATTGACTTCCATTGTATGGACACATTTACATTTAGGCATTTGGCAGACGCTTTTATCCAAAGCGACTTACATTGCATTATACTACACATTGATCACTATACATTGAGTATGTGCAATNCCCTGGGATCGAACCCATGACCTTGGCGTTGTTAACGCTATGCTCTAACCACTGAGCTACAGGAAAGCTGACACAAAACCACTGAGACATTTTTGAAGATATTTTCATTTCTTGTCCCGCCAAAGAAAAAGTCAAACAGGTTTGGAAAGACACGAGGATGAGCACAATTCATAAATTTGTCTCTCTGAGGCAGGGTGGTATCAGCAGCCCGTCCCCTCTGAACCCGAGCAAGACCTCTTCATTACGGGCCATCATATAAAGTAACAGACCTTTGGGTGTGTGTGTGTGGGGGGGGGGTGTAAAGCCAGTGTAGTGCATTGGGGTCCCAGTGAGACAGGAGTACGGACCGGTGCCTCTAACGGGATTAAACCCCTCTGAAAACATTCACTCATCTTCATCCCCTCCCCCAAGACCCCTCATCCGACCCCCTTTATCAATTAATATAATAAAAAGGTGGAACAAAGAGCTTCCCTCCTCTCTGTAATTAAACTTGTCCATCTCTAGAGGACCACCATCGTAAGCATGGTGGACCACCTCCGTAAAACCGGCCCTGATCGTCAAATCCCGGCACTCAACCCCAATGTGAGTCACCGATATAGAGGTGAGATAGGAGCGAATGGGCGTCCGACACGTTCTCGTAATGGAAAGAGCTCTTTCTCCGTATGCCATTACTGTTGAGTGGTGAGCGATATTAACCCCAGCAGCGGAACACTGAATCCCCCCATTATGACGTCGTGTTTTCACCGGCACCTTCCGTCACGAGCACTCAGCTCCTTATCTGCGCTGTCACCATATGTGTGCGCCTGTTAACAAACCTGTATTCAGAACCGAGAATATCAGGCACTTCATATATGGATGTGTGTGTGTGTGAGAGAGAGAGAGAGAGAGCAGGTAGACACACACTTTCACAGCCAGCAGAGCTTTTGATAGAAATTAGTTTCACACAATATGCAAATTCCTGCAATTGAAAAAGGGCCCCTTTAAGTGACAGGTTGATATGTGATTAAACGACAATTAGAGCGCTGGAAATAAGCGACAGCGTCGGGTCAAGTGCCGAGCTGAAAGGTAGCAGACTATTGAGAAAACAGTCATGGGGGAGGCCGGTAACGGGACCCAAAACAAATTAGCTGCTGAAAGGAAAGGTTGGTGCAGCTTGTCAGTAAACGTGTAAGAGACAGAAAAAAATGGGAATCAAAGAACAGCAATTTGAGGTAGCGTGTGTGACTAGATTTCCTGAAGTGGTCCTTGCGTGTGTAAAGCACAAAGCAATGGTTTTAGGTTGGTGTGGCTTGTTGCTATGGTACTCAGAATGGTCGCTAGGGGGTTGCTGGGGTAATCTGGGTGGTGGCTGGCCCAGGCCAAAATTCTCCGTCTATTAACGCACGTCCATATAAGCAGACACAAATGTTCCTCTATAAATAGTGCACGTTGGTGTTTTTCTCTCTGGTTTGGGCTTAATTACTTATGACCCTCCTTCCATCCTTGTCTACCCGCGTGGTGGGACTGAGAACTGCAGTGGAAGGATTGGCTTTCTCTCCAAAAAGGACATGAAAGGGCCGTGGCCGGTCCGGGCAGCAGATGGCCGTGGCCTCTAATCCCTTTGAAGCTGTGGTGGACAGTTGCTCGTGAACATCTCCTGCAAAGCCATGAAAACTTGAGCTACTTTTCCTCTAACTGACCCCAATTGTCAAGGAGCTGGCAGCTGTCAGACTTGGTTAGCTGAGCCTTAACTGTGAGACTGAAGGGCACAGGTTGCTCTCTCTCCCTCCCTCTCTCTCTCTCTCTCTCTCTCTCTTCCTGTTTTCTGTCTGTCATTTTCTGTGTGTTCCAAAGGTACAGTATGACTGCAGATGCGTGTGGCTTGTACATTACGAGCTCTTGTTATATACTGTAGCAAATGTTATCACAGGTCGCTTGGGTTCATCTGTGAGGTTTAGATTTCCTCACACCTCACTTTCATTATTGTAATTATTAGCAGCGCTGTGTTTTTTCCCCAATGTTAAACGTGTTGCTCAGCTAACAGAAAACGTCCTCAGAACGTTGGCTAACTCTGTCTAAATGTTCTCTCAAAATGATCAAAACCGTTCTTGCAGTAGCATTAGTAGAAGTGTTTTATATCAAAGACATTATTTTTAAGCAGCTAGTGGAACTTTCAAAAACGCTTAAATGACATTCTCATAACGTTATAATAGGTGATTACCAATTAACGTTCTTATAACATTAATGCAACATCTAAAAAGCTGGACGTTTCGAACGTTCTTAGAACCTTCAAAATAACATTTTTAACATTTTGTTAATGGAAACATTCGTACAACCTAAAATTGGTAATTAAGTGACTTTTCAGACTTCAGTAAATCTAAATTTTTACATAGAGATTTTTAAAGATCAGAATTTCAAAATAACATGGGGGAAAAAATCAGATAACTATTTGCATGATTTGAGGTTTTTTCCACAAGCTTATTTGAAGTTTGCAGAGCTTCCCCTTTCGCAGCGATGTGTAAGACATAAAACTCTTGGTCTTTTGAAGAAAGTGCCTCTGTCTGAGAAAGTCCCATGGTGGTAGTGAGCTCACTAATGGAATTTTTAAAGTATTAAGAAGTCTTTTCTCTCAAGCATTTCCTCGTTCTCAGAGAAAAGAGGAAAGCCATAAGTGAGCACATAAACTCTGAGGCTTGACCATCAACACCACATTTATTGTACAACGGTGTATGATGAAATTATGGCTTTCGATCAGCTTGATTGGCTAAAACGGTGAAAAAAGGGAACGTTCTGCCTGCTTCATGACTTCGCAAATGTAGCGCTTAAAAACAGGGTTGAACTAAATGGCTTTGATTAAATTAAAATCGCTCACCCAAATGTTGGTGTGTGTTGCCACCGATATCACCTCCAGTTCTTATTAATTCAACACTGTAAATAGAATCAAGACTGAACTTTAGCGTAACCCTTGTCTTCCAGCCTTCCTTCCAGCCAGCTCTCTGATTTTAATTAGAGGGAAACCATGAAAAAAGGCGATAAAATTTTCAGTCGTTACATTTGGTTATGTTCTGGTACTTTCCCACCTAATTAAAGGTTGTAAGAATGTTTTCCTAACATTTCCATTAAGTAACAAAGACATAAAAAATGTTATTTTAAAAGTTCTAGGAACATTTAAAATGTCCAGTTTTTAGTCATTGTTTTTAACGTTACTGCTTGGTTATAAGAACATTATTCAAACATTTTTTAATTCTGTAATGTTTTTTAAATGTTCCACTACAACGACTTAAGAACAACGTTTTTGACATCTATGATATATATAACATTTAAAAAGTTCTAATAACGTTACTGCAAGAACTTTTTTGATATCTTTCAAAAGAGAACTTTTAAAGAACATTAGCCAACGTTCTGAGAACGTTCATTGTAAGATTGGTTCTCAAGTGTGCATGTTAGCATGTCACTACAGAATGTCAGTCTGAAGCAGCTCGCCATCTGGGTGCATTTAATTTTTTTTCATGGTAATGGGATTGTTTCGGGAACATTTGCCATAATCACGCTTCAGATTTGCGCGCATTAGCTTTTGCTAGTGTTTAAGGCAAATCTTACACACAGTGCAAATTTGCCTGCACCTGATCTTGATCAGACAGGCTTGATGCTGAGTCGTGCACAGGACTATTTCAAGACTGAAATGCGATTGTTTTAATACTTTAATCCACCTGTCCTTGGCATTCAGGATTTTGAAGAACTCTGCTGGTTTCAGCGGCCTCTATTTGAACCTGAGCCGTTTCGTTCCGACCTCTTTGGTTGATCCTCATTTCTCCTCTGGCCTTTTGACGTCACAGTTTTAATGTGTCGAAATTACAATTTATCAGTCGACTGACCCAGTTAAACAATGTCAAGCGTGTGGGCCAGTCAGAACCGTCTAAATCCACAGCCCCAAAACAAATATTTCTTCTTAATTAAGAGTGTCCCACTTGTGTTCTCCTACACATGAAATCATTACATGGCAGTGATTTGACTACTTGGCAGGAAATGTATCACTCTTGACTGCATGGTAATCTGTTAGGGCCTGGTTGTCAAATGAAAATGGGGGGGGCACCAGCAATGACGGCTTGTGATAGGCCCCTAAGGGACAGTTAACCCGGGTTCCGGGTGGGCATTGGCACTGAGAGAGTTTGGGGGGCGGCCGGTCAGAGAGAAGGAGCTGAGGGTGATTCTAATGCTTGTTGAAGGTCTCCAAGATCCTTTATTTGTGATGAACCTTCATTAAGTGCAGAACTCAACAGCAGTCTGGCACATTAGGATAAAGAGGAAGCTGAAATGGGAGAGAGTGCATTAGAGACACCCTCCTATTGTCGCTCTTTTCCTGATCTAATGTACTTTGCGAGGAATTGAAAATAGGGGTCAATAATTATGCATTTTAATTATTAACCTGGGTCCTTCTTAATTGTGCTTTTTAAAGCCTCTGTGCGTGGACATGATGTTTTATTGCTCTGTTAGTTTGGACCTCTATCGTACATAAACCTCTCTCTGTTTCACTGCATATAAAGCCACACTCTCCTTTTTTCTGCAGTGTTGTGCACTTGTTATGCTGGACATTGAGTGCTCAAATGCACATGAAAAATATCAGGAAACACAACAACCCTGAGTAACAAGCCAAGCAACAAGTGGTTTATCAGTATGATCATGTTACACAGCCTTCTAAACTTAAGAGAAACATTTAACATTGTCTTAAAAAGTGTTGCCGTTCAAGATTTTGAATTCAAATTTGGTAGTTATAGAAACTCTGTGTATTATTTTTGATTGGCTAGAAATGGATGCCTATAAAACATCCATTTTAAAACATCCAGATCCAGTAACTATAAAAAACACTGGAAACATTTTTGATTTTTCCCCTCCTTTTGGGGACGTCCTTTTTTGTAAAAATGCTATAAAATGTAGTAAACAAAGTTTTTGAAAATGGTAAAAATGCAGAACGTTTTTTGTTAGGGTTAGAGTGTGGATTAGGGATAGGTTATAGTGTTTAACTAGCTGTGGAATGTCCCCATTTAGACAGAGATGTGTGTGTGTGCGTGCTTGTGTGTGCGCGTGTGTTTGTATTGTGTGTGCTTATTTGTGCAAGTGCGTCACACTCAGGCAACAGATCATTTTAATTAGAAGATGCATTGATTGACATGATGGCTCTGGGCGAAGAGAGAGATATTCAGCAAATACTCTGGTCATGGTGACCTCAATATAGACAAACAGAAAGCCTTTCTTTCTTTTTTTTAAAAATGGAAACAGCCACATTTCAGACAGCTAAAGAATGATCACCACCAATCCACATGTATCAACAACACGAAATGCATATCATTATTTATTCATATTTAAATATTATTCAAAGATAGGCCTAATTTATTATTATTAACAGCCGTGGGTTCGGAGAAATGAATGTGGGTCTGATATCTCTTTGTATTGATACATGCTGCTGTGAGCATCAAGTCAAGCAGAAAGGTCTGTTCAGGAGGAAGTTGTAGTTTATGATCAGTGCAGTGTAAACAAATTTCTGCTGGTGGCTGGACTCCGACGCGACCCTTTATTCAGGGTGGGAATGTTTGGTTTGAAACACAAGCGTGTTATTGTTGCCACACTGATAAGAGAGGAGAGCCGAGCCGCCGGGGTGGCAAAAATTAAAATTGCTTTCAAAACTCCCAGGCTTGCTTGTAACCCACAGCCGATGGGGAAGAGACTTCCTATCAGTGCCTGTCATTTCCTTAACATCAAGCGGTTTTAACACAGTGTTTACAGCTTATTAATGTAACGTTTAAATACCGGATCAATGCGGCCTCTGCGCTGGAGCTCGTTCGTCAGTAGCCGGAGCTGTCAAACGACTTACACCTACAATTGTACAGTACGCCGAAGTGCACTTTTGTGTCGTCGTGGCTCAAATCTGCTGCTGCCGCTGTGTGGGAGCTGAAGTGAGCTGTGTAATTACTGTCTCTGAATTCATATAGTGATACATAAAATAGTATTTATCCAGTCTTCCAGGCTGCTGTCCATGCCGACGGCGAGGAGAGAGATGTGTTTGTGTAATAGACAGTATGAGTCGTGACTTTAGCATCGTCTGTGTCTCCCGCTGAGCTAATTGTAAAGCAAAAGCATTTTTTTACAGTAACAAAAAAAAAGCCATGATTAGGGATATGAACCATATGCTTCTGTATAGCTTTCTACTTATTTAATAATTCTTTCTCTCTCTCTTTCTCTCTCTCTCCCTGCCTTTTGAGATGTTCTAGAGCAACACAAAATCTAGATTAGACAATTGTATCTGCAAAATTGCACAGAATCTTTCAAATTTCATTTTGGTTTCCAGATCAGTTTTGAATTCCAGATCAGTTACAGAATCTAAAACCATCACTTTACCTCTACAGCACTTTTTGTTGTAAGGGTAGAAAGTTGATTCGGTAAGAATGCATTTGTCATAACAGAAACGTAAACGTCCTTCATTTTTTTTTCACAACCCCCCCCAACACTCCTCCTCTACTCAAACACGCCCACGCGCAAATAAACATAAAAAGCTAATTTGTTAGCTACCTCATTTCAGAGGCCCGGGCGCAGGATATTGTGTACGAAAAGTAATGCTTTGTCAAATGTTGACACGTGTCGCAAACACGAAGCCTTTAGCAGAGCATTTATAAAGAACGCAGGCGGCCAGGCCTGTCAGCACATGAGGTGGAGAAGAGAAGAGGAGCTCAGAAATGAGATTAGCCTGCTGCTCAGCTCCTGCACTCCTCAGTCTAATTGGAGATGTGTCTGTACATACACGCATACATACATGTAACTCTGCTGAAGTACACCACAACTCAAAAAACTACAGTAAAACATGCTTTCCTGAAAATGTAAAAAAAGTTCATACAAAAATACATATTTAAAAATTATATTATCAAGTGAATAGGGACTACAGCCCAAGCTTAACTTTCACTTTAGTTTTGGTCTGTTTTTAAACCAAAGCTGTCACACTGCTTACATGATGTATATAATACATAGACATTTTTGATGATTTTATGGTGTGTTATTTTTTTTTTTTACTTTTTTGGATCTTAACAGTCCCTGGTCACGCTTTCATTATATGAAAGAAAACAATGTGAACATTCTTCAGAAATCTCCTTTTGTGTTCCGCACGAGGATGAGGACATGAAAACATTTTCATATTAGAGTGGACTGTCCCTTTAAGGTGCCTTATATCTCATGCTGCAAATAATGGCACAGCTGTTATGCACTTAGTACATATTGTAACTGTGTTTGTGACAAAACCCGCATTATGAAGCGGATTAGAATGTCAGTGTTAGACCCTGGACTGTTTGTAGAGTGAATGATAGATAGTGTTGGTCCAGTGCCACGCACCTGCCCGTGCCTCCTGACACACACACACACACACACACCAGCGTTAGCCTCCCTAGTGACGCCCGTCTGCCACGTGTGTGTGTGTACCGCTGAGGTGTGGACTCCTGTCAGGACCTCTTATTATTTCCCAACAATCTCTCTCACCTTGGACATGCCCCTTTTCATCCATCCTTCCTTCCATCCATCCATCCATCCATCCTTGCCTCTTGTCCTCTGGGGGAGGGGAGGGTGGA
>JAZGTI010014160.1:0-14305 GCA_036877585.1 Botia kubotai
GATTCTAATGTCTTAGATAATTCACTTTTTACTGAATGTATGACTTTCTTTACTACTTTGAATTCACCATGGCATTAAAAATATAATTAATAATAATAATAATAATTAGGACAGGGTGTTTAAAAATTGGCTTAAATTGAGTCAGACCTGAAACAACTCATTCGTTGCCTTTATACATCCATTTTTAGTTATTGGTATAAAAATAATTGAGATCACACAAGCTACATCGAGGCCACATCGTGTCAAAGTGTGTAGGGAACGTATACACACAATTCATATGGATTATAAAGCAAGATAACACATTAGACTGTTTTCATACGTCATTGGGGGCTTCGTGCTCAGAAAGCATTTCTTATCATGCTTCTGTTTCTGAGCAGGCTGGAGCAGCTGCTGGTTCTGTTCCAAAACTGCAGCCAGCTGGCTGTTGTGAGAATTATTCGATGTGGTATAAGATCATAAAGAAACAGAGTTTGATTTGCAGCTTTTTAAATCAGATTTTAATTGTTTGTTCACAGTTGTTATGGAGGCCTGGGACGATCAGGATTAAGCAAGTACCACAGTGTACCGTCACAGTGCCACAGTGTGACATCACAGTGTAGCGTCACAGTGTAAAGCTTTGGACATCCTGTGGGATCTGAGAGTGGGTGGAGCCATTCAGACCATCAAGGTAAGAAGCAACGCATCACTTCCCTGAACCTCCCCCTAACATGTCAACAATCATGTGTCATTCTCTCACAGCAATACAGCTTTCTGCATGAGTTCTGAGAAAAGTTTAAAGCTTATCAAGAAACCTAAGAGCCTCGTTCAGAGAGATACATGTTCAGATGATCCATCAGACCTCCAGGTGACATAAAAACATTGATCAGTGGCTTTGCTCTGGGAAGTTTCTCTACATTGGTCATCATCATGAATGCATTTGTTTCTGTTCTGGTGGCACTTAAAAACGTCTGTATTTTGTCAAATATTTTGTTTACTATATAGCTTCAACTTAATTGCGAATTGCTTCAGTAAATCAGAATTACAACGGCCAAAAAGCACCAGTTCTGGTCTATTTAACTGTTCTGCAATATAGCTTTTAATTGACCAAACAGTCAAAAAATATTGTTTTGAATTAATACGTGTATTAAATGCATCGTTACGTAAATTAAGCTATTTTAATGCAACGTTTACCTGTTAAACTAATCTACCAAACTGCTTACAGATAACCTATTTATTATCTGGCACATTTGAAAATGGTTGTGCAAGTTTAGAAGTGTGAAAACCTGCTGTCCTCACCTGAGGTATTGGCAAAACACACAGTCTAATTTTGGTGTCAGCGATTAGGATGTGGTTTAATGTTCACATGTGAGCTGTTGTGGGAACAGTTTGAAGCGCTATCAAGGTTTAATGGTCACATATGAGCTGTTGTGGGAACAGTTTGAAGCGCTACCAAATGCATAAGATGAAATTGCAGAGATGGCTAATGTCAAGCTAAAGCTCATTACTGTGAGTGGAGCGTTGTTTGCTAACAAACAATGATAATATAGCGTGTGAAACAGACATTTACATTTATTCATTGAGCAGAATCTTTTTAAAGAGCGTTTAACATTTTGTCTTATAAATCAACAAGCTTGACTACAAGACTACGTTTACAAGTAAGAAAAGTTCTGATGCTAGGGACGGGATGAACAGTAGAAAACTTTATATACTTAATATTTATAAATTCTTAATGCAAAACTATAATATCCTTTATAGTTTAATATCTTGTTTATCCTTGAAAAGAATCAAATATATTTCACAGCGTTTGTTTCCAAACTTTTGAATAATTGGTTTTGCAAGATTTATCTACAAAGGTAAAATACAAGAAGAGTCAGAGCTAAAGTGACGGAACTAAATGCTTAAACAACACAATTCAACTGACGTGTCGTTTAATACAATGATGAATTAATGTGATGACACTCGCTTCTGAGAACTGGAAACACACAAGATTAAATTAATCCGATCAAGCAGTGTGTAGAAGTAAAGTTTATTCAGTAATGTCCACATTTCCTATCATGTCAGAGTAAACCAAACCCTGACTGTGTCACTTTTTGTCATCTTTATTTCAGGTGAATGAGTTAAACAGAGAAAACTCGCCCAATGCTGAAAAGGAAAAAATTGAGTATTTAGTTGATGCTATAAGCCAAGAGCGTGTGCCGCGAGAGGTCTGGCTGTGGGGACTTCATTGGGCACCTAAAAATATTACAAGCAAAAAAATCTATTTAATACAGAGTCCTAGAGAGACTCTAATATTCACATTTATGAATAATATAAAACAGGCTTGACACTCAGAAAAGTTACTGAGCAGGGAAAAAAATAATCTAAAATCTACGCTGACCCCAGAGCCAAACTCTACAGCGTAACCTCAGGCCTGAAGCTTCTCTGTTTATCTGTGATTACTGATGAATGAACTGAAAGAGCATCTTTGCACAGTGACATTATGCCAACGTTCTCTAAAGCCAATAGTGTCACACACTCTTCTCTGCTATCTCTCGACACAATGCAACTGAAGTAAACAAAACACAACGAGAAAACACTGATTGCACAAATACAAAATGCACACCAAAGAAATAAGATTTAAAAGCAAAACACGGTTACATGGAGTATTTCCAAGCCTTCTGCACACTGAAAGCATCAGTTCTCAAAAAAAACCAACATGTCTGAAATGGAGAACCATCATTATGAAACAGATCACCAGTATGAGCTCAAATACAGCTCAAAATCATGAACCAGCAAAGTGGCGCACAATTCTGAGGGACAAATTATAGTAGTTACATGTTCAAGATACAACATTCTGAAATCTATAAAAATGCTACCATCAAGATCTTTACTGTGTCCCAAAATCTCTGCAGGTAGCCATTAACATTTTAGTTGTAAAGCCCTTCTAGACACGCTTAGCTTGGTGTTAACTGGTCATTGTCTTGATGCTTTCAGTGTGAAAACTGCTTTGGCACGGGGGCTGTATGCATGTATGCATAGTGCATGTCTAAACAGGTTGGTAATCTGTGTGTGTGTGGTTCTGGAGTTATCCTGAATCGCTCGTGGCCGATGAGGAGTAAATAAAGTCCATGTTCATTTGAAACAGCCGAGCAGAACTGAGAGAGATGGCAGAGTCCAAATAAAGCTCCATTTGAGTTTTGAAAGCGGAGCAACCAAAACCCCTTCACACACACAATTCAGGAGCAGCCGAATCCAGATTAGGAGCTCACCAGAACATAGATCATACTACAAAACAACAACAGAGAGAGAGAGATAATAAACACAGTTGCAGGATTTAAACAATTTATCGCAAAACCGTAAAAGAGATTCTGTACGTACCCATAAAGATAGTAAAAGAAGGAGAGGAGATAAAAGGCAAGCTTGCACCAGCCCTCCTTCTGACAGTACGCCAGAATATCTGCATTCATTATAGTTGTGGGATCATACAGTCCAGGTCCACTCATCACAGGACGACTCGTATACCTGCGCACACACACACACAAAAACCTGCCAATGAACTTTGATCATGACACACACAGCAGAAGAGTCACTCATTAACCTCCGAGACTATCACAGAAGCTTCATGTATCCACTGAACGTGTAAATGCATGTTTAAAATGTCTCCATGGTTTTCAGCCTTTAATATTTCACGTCCGGTTCCTGTAGCTCAGCTGCTAGAGAACTGCATCATGATATTCATAATGATGTGGGTTTTACATGGTCAGTGTATTGTGAATTTCTGAAACGCTGTCAGGCACTGAGCATTTATCTGTCACTGTTTAGGGCCGCACCCACCTCCAGACGTGATAGGCCAGCAGGGGCATGTTGAGTCCGAGCGTGAGCCATTCAGCAGCGCACAAGAACATCACACAGAAGAACACGTGGATGAGGTACTCCGGCAGAACCAGCTGAGGAACCCACAGAGAACAAGGTCAGAAAACACACATACACGGAACCATCTCAAGAGTTCTACTGCATCTAAATCAAGGCCCACAGCCAATCCCATTACATTATTATCTGCATCGTAACTCAATCGACACCTTAACTGCTCAAAAATATATAAAACCAAATATACATTAGATAACTGATGCTAATCATTATTTAAAGATGATGAGAACTTTATCATTGATAAAACATTTTAGACATCTTTACAGTTTAAGAAAATCTATGGCTCAAGTTACTTAGCATAGATTGTTAATTAAAAAGGCTTTTGTCATTTCAGCTGTTTGTGGAAAAACTGAGCTTGGACCTCAGATGATCTCTAGAACTCTAGATCTAACATATCCTACAGCCGTTAAGATAAAAGTTATTATACACACTGTTTGGCAAATAGAACATGAATCACTTGTAAGTTATTGCAAAAAACAGAAGAATTCACATTAACTATAACCCCCCCAGACCAACAGACACAGGTAAAGGAAGAGATCATATGCAGGATCATGTTTTCATGGGTTAAAATGACAGGCAGAGTGAGAATAGCAGCCATGCTAAGGGAGGGAGCAAATACAAGGACCCCAGGCTGCCCCTGCCATGCCTGATCATAACTGGCAAATGAAGGCCATGCAAAAAGAGAGAACGTACGTGTGTGTGTGTGTGTGTGTTTAGAGAGTGGTAGAGATTCTGCTTTTGTCCAACACAAACACATGAATTAAAAAATGAAGTAAACAAGAGAAATAGTCTTAATTCTGTGGAATTAAGCATTTTTTTTGAATGAGCAGTACATTCAGACAGTAGCTGGTATTTACAGAATTACTCAGCTATAAATTAATGAGCACCAAAGATCATATGAACGTGTGCCGTCAGTTGAGTCGTCCTTCCAGCTCCTGCTGTCTTACCCTTTATGAACCTCATCACACGAGTACTTCTACAGCTTTTCTCTGTATGATCATCAGTGTAACTGTTTTCCAGCTGTGCAAAGCAAAATACCCTAAAAGTATGAAGTTAGTCGCTCTGGGTCAAGAGCAAACGGGGGAGACAGAACGGAACATGCATGTTCTGAGCATTTGCAAGTCTTTTCAGTTAACACGTTTTTTGGTTTTCCTGTAAACCACACACACATACACCTGTCTCCTACACTGCATCTGTGTCTTCCCTCAGCCCCCCCAAAAACAGACTAAACCAGCCCAAAATAAGTAATTCCATGGTCACACTAGACTTTCAGCATGCAGAAATGTTATGTTCTGAAAAACTATGCATCATACGACTTTATTACTGCAGTATATAGTATACAGCATACACAGTGTTGGTAAGCAAGTATTTTATTCTGAATACAGCCTGGAACCTTCTGTGAGAAACACACACACACATACATACACACATCAGGCTTTCTGTTGTTGATGTGCCCCGGTTATCGCTTGCGATTCTAGTCAACGGTTAATATGACTGACAGTTTGTATACTGTTGTGTTAGTTAACTGAAAAGACATTTGAAACACTCCACGCGTGCACACAGAGACTGTTGCTGATCTGAAGCTGAATTCTGGTACCAACCTTCAGAGCCAGCCTGACCCTTTTTATTTTTTTCACCCTGTCAACTGTCTTTGAGCCAATCAAAGAAAAATAGAAAATGCAAATCAGAAAATCAAACGAAAAGAGGTGTTAGTGTTGGAAAGCAACATTCCCTGCGGATGATTAAACAGATTAGCAGAACAGTGTAGTGAAAAGAGAAAAACAGTCTGCATGCAGTTAACGGCTAACCTGCTCGTGTACGTCACTTACCGGGTTTAACGTGTTACACTGGTCTATAGGATTCTTATAATCGGTCTTCAGCTCATCAAATGCAATTATCTGAGGGGAGATACAGTAAAAATAAGTACACGATCCAGAGGTAAACATACCAGTATCACTTCCTACATTATCATATGTCCGCGCTGGCATTGCGCCACAGTGATGTGATAATGCATTAATTGTTTGTCTTTATTTCTGAAACAGGTTAATGGGCAAAGCCACAACACAGCAGCCCAAACGCAACACTAGTTTTGTTCTGTCGTTAAAACGACTACATATGAACCAAACACAAAAGCTCTGCGTAATTCCGACATCCAGGGCCCAAAACTGACAGCCAGATCCATGCACGCCAGAGTGAGAGACTTGAGTGAGAGACTTGACTGCGTTAAACTTTAAATTATGAGTTAGATTTGTACTTCTCTCGTTTCAAATCGCACTTTTGATTCACAATCGCCGATCTGTAAACACGTAAGCGCCGAGCGTCCGCCTGTGATCATCAAGAGCTACAGCTTATTAACAGCCGAACAGAGGTGATAAATATAAACATACAGTGTTCGTTCAATCTGTTTATCACTGTAGTCAATTAATATACATGCGCCGCTGCCATTCATTCGCCTGCGTCTCGCGCTGCGCGTTATTCTGAATAAACGTCACGGCACGCCGGACAACCGGGAGCTGAAAACCGAACCGGTTTATTTCACACTTATACTCGAAACACTTACGTGCCAAATAGCGAAGAAAATAAGCGCCGCCGTCAGCAGCAGCGCCAGCATATAACAAAAGGCCGCGAATGTGAACGCCATTTTTCGCTCATGTGGAATCGTCCAGACCGACGACTGTGACGTACCCACAGCTGTGAGTCACGTGACTGGAGGGAAGATCACGTGGATAGCTAAAGCATAAACCCAGAGGACTATACAGTATTCATTATTCAGTATTAAAAACAGGTAGTTTTTTATCCTGATTTTTTCCCCATAAGATAAGGCCTGTCTTTACTTGTCTCCCAGTCTACATAAATGGTTATGTTGGCTTTTTATGTTGGAGTTTTAGAGGGGTTTGGGTACTGGAGTTAGTGAAATCCCAGTATTACCAGTTTTGTGGCTGTTTAGTGCCAGTATGTGAAGTCTCTTCTGCTCTTTTTCATCCAAGTTTCTGTTTGGAATATCAAGCATTAAGGTCATACAACGTCTACCTGTCCAACAGAACAATACCACCACAGCACAGATTAGATCTAAAAAAACATTTGACATATTTGTCAGATAGGGTAACCCATACCTGAAATGTGACCTCTGCACACACACACACACACACACACACACACACACACACACACACACACGGAGCAGTGGGCAGCACAATTTAAACATAAATCAAATGCTTGACAAACTGATGCACTTATTGAAATGGCTTTAATTAATTTAATTTTAATTGAATACTGCTTACATTTTATCACTGTTTAATTTCTTTCTGAATGTCTGTTGAATTTGACGTCATACAGGTCTCTTAAATCAACCTTTCATCTTTTGTGAAGAGCTGCAGGACTCCTGCTGTCATGTTTGCTGTGTAGTATGTGATTCATGTTTCCTCATTTAGATTACATTACATTTTCAACCCTGATGCCCACAAATCCGTTTTTAAATGTATTTAGACGTCCAAGATTTGGGTAACAGGGCTGCAAAAAATTGCATACTTAATAAAACATATTTAGTTTTACCTCCAATGTCACTCCAGTCAAGCACACAGTAAAGTTAAAAGAAAAAACATTTCTTTAATTGTTCAAAACAGACAAATGTACGTCATTGAGATACATATCACACATTTATAAAGGTTATGCATTTAATCGGTTCTAAAGAGAGAACTTGAGTTCCAAATGATCAGGAGAAAGCATCTAATTCAGTCATTTAAAAACATCAGAACAGCTCATAGTGAACAAAAGGTTAAACACATACACAGTTCACTATTGTATACGGTGCATATCATGTGACACATGATATAAACCACCAGTAAGTTTAACAGGAAACAGAACTAATCACAGGTGTCACAGGATCTACAGATGTACAGAAATGAAGCACAAGTGAGCCCGACCCACTTTAAAATCTCACAGACTCTAGAAGATCCGCACAGGTATTACTTATCAAAACCACATCACTTCCTGTAACTGTTCTTATGTTCTCTGAAGATGTAAACGTGTGAGCAATTTTCCAGTGTTTACATTTTGCCAATAGAAAGACTGGTTTGATATAAATATGGAAACCGTGATGCTTTGCATAAACTCAAGCATAGTGAAACTGGCTTTATTCCAGCGTTAAATAAGCAGTGAGAAAGAGTCGTTTAAGATTACAGACAGCCGTCTTCACTACGTGTCTGTGGCAGATTTATACTACAACACATCTCTGATGTGCTAAACATTTCCACAGATGTGGGTAGTTCAGTTTGTGCTTGAGGACATTAAGGAGACACTGGGTGATCCACATCTTCTCTCCCAAAAAAAATAAATAAAACTGTCCCAAAACTGAGAACTTGAAACCAATTAACCTCACAAGGAAAGACATTCTAGTACTTCAGTGGTGATTTGTCCAGCTGCGAGCACAGATTGTTAAGATGCAAAACAATTATTATGACGGTCGAGACAACAAAAGATATCAGTAAAACTCCAGACCCGTCACTTCCCATCACTCAATGTATACCAAAATTAATGCTCGAAACCCCCTAAGGAAGTTCAGCACATAACAAAGGAAGATAATATTTGGCCCTTCTTATATTTTAAGAGCTTTACGTGTAGCGGTGTTACAAAACCTTACATTAGTACATTAGTACGTTATACATACATAATGCACATCTAAGTACACTTACATTATAGCGTTTTAGAATGTTGAAATCTGTTGCCATGCCAACCACTGTAAAAGACAGCTGACATGAGATTGCCTAAAATCACAGAATGTTGCCCAACTATCACAACAGCAGAACTGGCCACCTGTGCATCAGAGATGAGAGTGGAATGGTAAGTAACGGTAAGTAACGGTAAGTGGAAGTAACAGTCCAATAGTAGTTTTGGAATTTGCAATCGTTTTTCTTTTGCACCTCGAATTTCTGTCATCGTAATGGAACTGGAAGAGGCAGGTTTAGAGTTTGGGCAGAAGCATTCAAACATACACAAACAGACAGTATCAGATGGACTATGGTAACTCTGTTATAGGAGGTGATGGTCCCAGTTAGGTCACTCTTTGAACCTCAGTACGGGCTTGTTTGGGCTCTTCTTAGCGGAAGAAGCCCAGTTTCTCCCTGAGCCACTCCTCAGTCAGATCCTCAGTGTTTCTGATCTCAAACACCTGACAACACACAAAGCAGACAGAAGATTAAATAAACAATCGACATTCGTCAGGCGGTTGAGTCAATGTTGTGATCTAAACATAATAATGTCTGAAGTTATGAAGAGCCACAGTAATTAAACCTACTGGGGAAATAAACCAATGAGATTACACTGGAATAGGAGAAAGCATCTTCAACACATACATATTCAAATCTAAACTGGGACACTTCTGTATTACGCCTTTGCCTCCCTAATTTCAGACTCACATTAGACACAGAGCTTCCTCTTATTAATGGCCATTAGAAAGTGTGTGTGTGTGTGTGTGTGAACTCACCTTGGTCAACTGAACCGTCTGCACCAGTTTGTTTTTGCTCCCAGCATACATCATCTGCTGCTCAGGCTTGCACCCTGGGAAATGAAGTTTTTAATTTAAGGGGCTAGCCACTGCGTTAGTGTGTGTTTGTGTGTTGAGGTTTTAAATTGATCACATGATCGCAGCTCTCCCAGCGTTAATGATTGTTAAATGTGTGTCGTTGTTTTGTTTACCAACAGGACTTGAGAAGATGAAGCACAGGGGGTACGACACTCTCCCGTCATCATGCTGGTACTTATAGCTGTAGACTACAAACGTGTCACAGGTTAAGGAATTCTGGGAAATGTATTTCACCACAACTCCTCACACAGTATCCCATGATTCTTCAATGTTAAATGGACATTTACGGACATGTTCCTACAGTTTCTATTGGGTTACATCACAGAGTTTTGACTGGATTAGAAGGATATCTGGGTTGACGTTCAGGAAGCTCATTCTTCAGATCCTCAGGGGAGATGTCCTGCAGACAGAATTCAAACGCTGCTTTACTACAGAGCGGTAACATCATAAAACCCACCGGAACACTGGCTGTGTAGCAGCCTATCTATGCAACTCTATCTATGTAGCCGCTCTATCAAAGGAAGTCCCGCCTACTAGTAGAACGAGCCAATCATCAATCACTGAACACTAATGATTCTCTGGGGGGGGGGGCTCTGTACTGAGTGTTGTGAGGTAATTGACAGTCTGTGCGCATGTGCTGCACCTGAAGCGATCTGCAAAAACGTTTAATAGCACTATTTGAGCTTAAGAAACAGAATGAATGATACCGCTGATGTCAGGTTTAATGGTTGGTTGGAAATTGATGGTGACTTTAGTCAGAGACGTCTGTCTTCTCTCATAGGTGCCCGGAGGCATTGCAAAAATGGCAGACGAACGCAGAGACTTCCTTAAAGGGACTTTGTTTCATTTACCTCATGCTCCTCATCCAGAATGACCAGCTGTTTGTCTTTATCGATCTTCACTGTAACCAGAGGAGAAACAGGCATCAACATCCAAGACCGTGTGTATGTGTGTATATATGGAAAAGACTGAGTGTGTGTGCGTGTGTGTGCGTGTGTGTTTAATTTTCACTTCAGCTCACTGATAATAGCAGCATTGTTGGTTTCCTTCCTGAAGCGGAAATCTCTCAACTTCTTCACCAGATCTTCATCCACCTCACACACAACTAAAGACTCACTCTGAAAACAAACACACACACACATTTGCATTGATGCAATTGGCTTTGTTCCAAAGAAACATACGGCTTATTGAACGTATACAAGTTTGTGTCCCCTGGTAATCAAACCCACAACCCTTGTGCTACTAACGCAGTGCTCCACCAAGTTAGCTACAGGAATAAATACATTTAATATTCATATCTCATAAACTTCAAATACATCCCTTTCAAACAAGCGACCAAAGGTCATAGAAACAACAATATAGTAAAAACAACATGAATATTCAAGAAGCATAATGTGCAACTGTTAAAAAAAGTGCATAAACAGTTTTTTACTAGCATTACAGCTAATATCAAAGGAAAAATAACTTGTCACATGTAACACACAAGAATACAAAGGGTTTAACATGGTTATACAAGGATTGTGATGAGTTTACAAACAACCAAAAATACAAGCGCCGCGACAAGCAGCGTAGGTCATCACATCAGATCATTGACAGACATACCACAGGCGTGTCATTATCAGGAGAAACATCATATTGTTTTGCTGCAGATGTGGCAGAAGAGGTGGACAAACGAGTTTGGGCGAGTTATAGTGGGCGGCATGCGAAGAATCTGTAATTTCACTCTTCGTTTCATTGCTTGGGCTCTGATTTCCCTTCTGCTTCAATGACACTAAATGATCGCTTCATGACGTGCCATTCAAAGCAAATTGAGCCGCTCCTCAAATCGTTCAGCATTTCCTCCAAATGTTGAAGTGTGAGTCCGTGCGCGTCCGCGACAGGAAACGAGAATTCCCCCGGAATTCCATCACATTACAATTACGTAAGCCGAATCCGTCGCACGAAAACGCTCTCGGGATAAAAGAAACGACACACGTCGCTGCATTTTAATGCACTTTAGGAAGTCGGTGCGATGCAGGAGAGGTTTAAATGCATGCGCTGACATGCATCACAAAAGCTCTGGGTGGAACTGCAACAGGGCTCCGAAAAAACAAACACAACCCTCTAACACACAAACATCACACACCCCAGAGGCGCATTTCGTTATCTAAAGATGCTCCTCGCGTTTCCTAAACGACACGCTCGTAAAGATGGTTTTATTTATCCTGGCTAGTTTCAGTACTCACCATTTTACCCGGAGCGCAGACAGCGGCAGCACTGCAGCCGGTCTACCCTGCCGCGTCTCGTGACGCCCGTTCGACCAATCGGAGCGCCGGGGTTTGCATGACGGGCTGTTCCAGGATCAGTTGGTTTTTACTCATAGAAGGACGACAGCTGATCCCAGAACAGCAGGACGAACGCTGCGCATAGGAGAAATTATTGGTTAACTCCGATGCTGATGGAAAGAACTATCGGATGCAGCTTTCTCTCTCTCCACCCCTGCGGGGAAATGAGTAGACCTTCTGTTGGCTTGCTACTCGTCAATAATAATAATAAACAGTATAAATATTTACTTGAAAGGTTTTACAAATTTTCGACTAAATGCACCGCACGCATAACATATAGCTATAACGAGTTTATTGAAGGTAGTGTAATTACTATATAGATTAAAAAATAGACAGACAGCGTAAGTGTAACTTCTCCACAATCTGGAGATTGGACTTCAGCTCCACCACTTTCCGTGAATCTGACACTTAGGAGTCAACAGCATTTAGAAAACGGGGAAAGTTTAGAAACCAAGTAGCTGTCAGTATGTTATTGAGCTTAAGCTTGTCAGAGGTGGAAACGCCCATTCGTCATAGTGACCCCCCGCGCATGCGCAGAAGCTCGGGCCTATCCCTCACATGACACGCCCATCTGGAGCGCGTGTGCGTGCGTAGCGCTCATATCTGATCTGTAAACACACGGGATCGTTCAATGCGTTTCACACAGCCGATCCTGTCTGATCCACACTGACTGATGCTCGCTGTGTTTTTAAACACGCTGTCGAAAAAGCTCAGCGTTTCATTTATCACATCACTTCCTGTATAGAGTTTAGTAATTCTTTCTGTCGGATCTGTTCGAGCGACGGGACCTGGTACCGTTCAGAAGCCCGAATCTCTGGACCGCAGGCCCTGATCCAAACAAGGTGCTGATGCCACATGAATGGCTAATATTAGACTCTGTATCGGTGCTGTTCCAGCCCAAACACAGGTTAATTCATGTGTATGTGACATGGTGCCTGATTTAACCTGTAATCAGATCCAGTTTAATATCTGTAAATATACCGTTTTAGCGCAAAGCTGCGTGAGAATGTGTGACTTTAAGTAAACAGCGCAAAGTTTTCTGCATGCACTACAATTATGACAGCTTGTGGTTTGTATAGCGTTACCTGTTATTAAGTGTCACTGTGTATTTCTCACACAGATCATGGCAGACTTTTCGGTAAGTTGTTCACTTTTTATGATCTTGTTGAATTTACGCTTGTGTTTTTAGCTGTATTCAGCTTTGTTATTAATATAAGGAACTTTGTGTCATGTATATTACCAGCTGTAAACATTAATTGATACAGTATTCTACACACAACACGTATATAACAATATAATGAAGTAATCATATAGAAAACATACATTGGGGATTAAAGATCTGAGACCACGTTTATATTTTTATGCGTTCTGTTTTTTAATGTATCTTTAATTCAACTCATTATTTTCAATACAGCATTTTTATTAAAGAATAAATGTGCATGATTTTCAGACTAAAAGAAATTCATGGTATTTCGTTCATATTTCTAGTATTATTTACTAACCACAAGGTAGCCTGACCTTTCTACAAACATGTGCATGGTCAAGATCATACATTTATTTTATACTGATCAGCAACCTAGAAATAGTGCAGACACTAAAATATGTATACACTGTGTTATTTTAAGATTTAAACGAGATTTTGAAACCCATGTTTTCAATATGGACTTTTGGACCCCAGTGTATCTTCTGTTTAGTATTTGGTATTGCAAAGATGATAACTCATCTGGTGTCTTGTTCTCTTGATCATCTATGTGTAGCTTGCTGATGCCATCCCGGATGATGTTCCTAGTGAAGCATCAAAAAATAAACACACCAATCCATCAGCTCCTGGAAATGGGGCTCCACCCCCTGCTAATCCTGGCTGGCCTGGTGTGGCCCCTGGTGGCCCTCAGTTCCCAGGAGGCCCTGCCCAACCCTCAGCCCCTTCTGGCTTCCCCCAGGCTGGGCCGTCTGCCCCTGGCCCCTTTCCACCTGGTCCAGGAGCCCCAGGCCAGTACCCTGGAGCCCCAGCTGCCCCAGGTGGATACCCTCCAGGTCCGGGTGTACCTGGACAGTTCCCCTCCAACCCTGGAGCTCCAGGACAGTTTCCGTCTAACCCTGGAGCTCCAGGACAGTTTCCTTCCATGCCAGGTCAGTTCCCACCAGGTGGTGCACCTGTGCCATACCCCGTTCCTGGACAGTTTCCCTCCACACCTGGAGCTCCACAGGGTCCGTACCCAAATGTGCCTTATCAGCCAGGTCCTGCTGGGCCTGGTATGTATGGTCCAGGGGGCCCTGGTGGCTTCCCCCCAGATGGAGGCCCGGGATATGCAGGAGGAGTGTTTCCTCCGATACCCCCAGGGTCCTGGGGTCCACATGGAGGTGGCTTCCCTCCCCAGCCTGGCCCACCAGGAGGTTTTGGGCCTGGGCCCATGGGACCATATGGTGGGCCTGCTGCTCCAGGTGGAATGCTGGTAAGCAGAAATGAGTGGGTGTAAAGTTATTTGCATGTGTGAGTCTGTGTACTGTATACATG
>JAZGTI010014161.1:0-14305 GCA_036877585.1 Botia kubotai
CCGGATGTACCGTAAGTGTCACACGCTGTATGTAAAAGCCGGAACGTCTACTCTCTACACACACGCACGTGCAAACATTTCCACTGAAGTAACTGTTCTGCTTCTTTGTCCTTTTTACCTCGTTTGTTCCTTCTCAGTCTCCTCTGCTGGACGTGTGCCCATTCTACAGATCAGCTACACTGAGGCAGAGATCCTGTATCTCTTCCTGTTTACATAGTGGCCTGTGGATTGCGTGGCCTGTTCAGCACTACAGGAATGTAGCTCTAAGCATGTCAGGAGTATGAAAGGCCAGTGTGATCACACAGACGTGAGGTCAGGGCTGTGACCCTGCTTGTTCGCTAGAGGGTATAAACACGCTCGCATACTGCTGAGCAGAGTTAATATAGTTTTGTTTTTAGTTTTGTTGTAGTTTTATTAATATTTTGAATTGGCTTTTATTTTTATGTGTAGTTTATTTACATTATCTTATTAGCTATCTGTCAAAAGCTAGGTGCTTTTGTCCTTTTATTTATTTATGTATTTTTAATATTTCTATAAAAGATGAATTTTAGTTTAGTTTTATTTAGTTTTATAATCATTTTAGTGCCTCATCTTAAACTTATTTCAATTTGAGGCAACATTTCTGATCACATCTGATATAATAATATAAATGCCTGTATTTTATTTGATTCGGTTAACACAAATGTGTAAAATAGTTTCAGTTTTAGTAAACTATAATTACCTTGCTGCCACAGTTTAGCCACAGTTGACTGTTTTTATCCACAAAACTGCATTTTAAATCATAACTGTGTTTAAGCACTTAATCCACTACAGCACTGTTGGCAAATTTAGACCTGCTTTTGGCAGATTTGGTTTAAGGTCAAGTTTTTGGTCAATCAATCCCACAATCCCCTGCACAAGCCTGCCATTTCAATAGAAAAGGAATTAAACAAGGTCAGTGCACATGTATGATAACCCCTTAGCAGGTGGGTCACAAGAACAGGTGAAACTAACATACTCGGGCCACTGCGGAAAGCCCTCCCACACCTGTATTTATAACCAATGAAATGAAAATGATGATGACCTCATTGCTTGCACCTGGAATGAATGGAACGGAGGGAATCATAATGAGAGTCTCTGCCTGCTGCTCTTGAGTTGATTTTGGGGTGAAACTGCTTATGTTTGAATGCATGTCATGTTTCCCTAAGACACCAGAGCGGACTGATGCTTCACTCTGGCCTTTAATCTGTGTTTCAGAGAGTGTGGATTCCCCTCAGCTCTCTCCTGGATAAACACCATTACAGGCAGATGCTGAGGAGCTCAAAGTTGAGTCAATATTATCCAGAGCAATAAAGTCCTGCACAGTGCGCATCGCTCCCCCTGTGAGACCTGGATGAGTTCATCTCTAAAGTGCTGAGGTCTGTAAAGAACTGGATTCAGCGTATATGTGTGTGTGTGTGCGTGTGTGTGTGTGTAAAGAGTGACACACTTGATTAGGACAGTGAGAAAATAGCTTTGTGTTGTTTCTAATGCCAGATTGGGGTCAGTTACTTTAGGTTTTGGGAACGTTCCTCTAACATTTCCATTAAGTAACAAAAACATTAAAAATATTCTAGAAACATTTTTTAAACATTTTTCGTTATATTTTTCCACTAACTAAACATTTCACTAACTACTTAAAAATAACGTTTTTGGTATATATCATCTATAATATTGAAAAAGTTTTCTAGTAAAGTTACTGCAAGAACCTTTTTGAGAACTTTGAGAGAACATTAGCCGGGATGTTAACATTCCATAAACCTGTTTCTTCATTTCTGTTTGCTTAGTGATGAGCTAAGTCTTTTATACTGCTTACAGATCTTTCATGCCAGGCCTACACAATCCAAGATGCTTAATATTCTTCATAACAAACTCAACTGTTATTCCTCATTATCTGTGTCTTGGGCTTTGATCGCATCTCCCTCCTCTGACAGCTGGATATCCAGGATCAGCTAAAGGTCATCAAAGCCTGGTTTAACAGTGTGAACCCATCCCTGGCACAACTTCTGTGTGAGTTCAGATCAAGCCTGTCATCTAATTCTCCCAGTGGACTTCGGTTCTTGCCCTACTGCTCAAACCTGTGCACACTTGTTTGTTCAAATATCTTACATTCACAGCAGGAAAATTTTTCCCATCATACCTTGGGTGAGCAGGCCAACAGAAACATGGCTGAGCCCTGGAATAACACCCAATGAAAGCTGCTGGTGTGTCTTAATTGGACTGAAGTCTTTCAACATTGAATTCTTTTAAACTGAAGCAGCTTAACCACAATGCAACTTCTGTTCAGCTTATGACAATGAGCTGTTGTGTTATCTTCCTGTTGGCTTAGGTGATATTGCCCCAGGACTACACACTTATGCCGTCAAGAGTTTTTACATTGTTTAAATATATGTGAATATTACAGTAAGCCAAAATGTCAGGGAAGATTTGGTTAGCAGTCATTATCTGGATTGACAGTTCTGTCAATCATATCTGGTGGAACAAAATAAGAAGAAATGTTCTTGTACTAAATGAACAGAAGTTTTAAAACTTTTTTTTTTTGCAGTTTTATGCATATTTTCCCAGCTAACAGGGAATGTTCTCAGAACATTGGCTGGCATTCTCTAAACGTTCTCTGAAGTTATTGCAAATGTTCTTGCAGTAACAATAATAGAACATGTTTTTATGTTAAATATCAAAAACGTTATTCTTAAGTTGTTAGTGGAAAGTTAAAAAAATGGTACAGAATTATAAAAGTTTAAATAAAGTTCTTATAACTAAGCAATGTTAATACAACATCTAAAAAACGTTTTAAACATTCTTAGAACTTCCAAAACATTTTTAACGTCTTTGATACTTAATGGAAACATTAGGTAAACGTTCTTACAACCTGAAGCTTTTATTATTCCTGCCAATTACAAGGCCTAAATTAGTTGTGTTGGTCTGCAACCTTGTCGTGCTTCTAGACATTTAACTAATGTATTTAGCTTATATGTAACTTTTACATCTGGGTCTTTCCTCAGGTATCTCACTGAGTCATAGAATCTACAGTACGTGTGTTTATTTGCATGTGTATAAGCGAGAGAGTGTCAGAAAGGGCCTGGTGCAAGTGTGCAACATTTTCTGACAGGGGTCCTTCAGATGTGCTTTAAAAGCCGGCAGTCATCTCTTATGATAACAAACACACCAATCGTTCCCATCACTGTGTGTGAGAGAGACTTTAAACACCCTTCTTTTGTGTTTTCTTTAGCGAGTCATGCACGACCGAACACGTTGAACGTCTTTGCATAACACGTCACAAGATCTGTCTGGTATGTTTTGTGGGAAATATGACATTTTTTTCAGCAGCAGAGTGCCTTACAGTGGTGGTGTCTTATGTCACTAAACACTAAAGGCTGAAGGGCATGAAAGGTTTCTTTCTAATATTCAAGAATGAACAGTGTTATATTGTGACAGTAGCTAATCATGCTGACAGGCAACATGTCGATTTCCACATTTAACACCCGATTTTGAATGTGTTGAGAATGCGTTCCTGTAGCTCAGCTGGTAGAGCATTGAGTTAGCAGCGTAAAGGTTGTGGGTTCGATCCCAGGGAGCACACGTGCTGATAAAATGTATAACTTGGATAAAAGCATCTGCCAAATGCATAATTGTAAATCATTTTACATCTGGAATTAAGAGTTGTTTGGTTAATCTGATCTGAGAAGTGGGCAGCACCATAATAAGGTGTAAACAGGTCCAAAACATTGATCTACTGATTTAAAGGTAGTCAGAAATGCATGTGATCACATGCTGTAGTCTATCCAACTAACACTTTTTGATTTGTAAGAATATTTTGCAGTAACAACGTAACAAAAACGTTAAAAATGTCCTAGAAACATTTAAAGCGTCCAGTTTTTTAGACATTGTATTAGTGTTATTGCCTGATTATATGAACGTACTTCCAACATTATTAATGAATTCATTAGTTCTGTATCTTTTAAAAACATTCCATTATCGATTTAGGAATAACGTCTTTGATATATATATAATGTTAAAAAGCGTTTTACTTATGTTGCTGCAGGAACGCTTTTTGATAACAATTTTTTTTTCAGAACATGTTCCTTGTTGGTTAGGTAAATGTTAACCCTTCCTGATGCAACCTAATTTAAAAAATGTAAGTTTTGGTAAGAAACAACACACTGATTTTGTTTTTTTTTAGATCTTTTTGTACTTTATCAACACTTGGGGTCACAAGATGGATCTGAATACCAGATGTAAAACAGGGACAGAGACACACGCACATCACCTCAGTATAGCTGATTTTGTGATGTAATTCTGTAGCCATTCTGTTCTCTGGTGTCTGGTTAATAAAATAATTGTAGTTAGTCATTTAGAGATCAGTCGGATTTTCCCGAACACAATAGGAAAACCTGCATGTGTACACAGCCCTGCTGCTGTAGAAGTTAGCAGATGAAATATCAGAAATATTTCCTGACAGTTAAACACATGGAGAAATATAGGCTTGGTTATCCGTCTCCCAGATTCCTTTTCTTCCGATATCATCTTTAATTTAATCAGACGAGCAGCTGCGCTACAACATGTGCATGTTTTGTGACGCCACCCTGCATGTGCCTATAAAGCACTTTAGACGTTCACCTGACAGACGCAGTATTGAGTCTCACTCCAGACGATGTGGAGCTCTATCTTCTCATCTGTTATCAGACTCCAGATCTGAGCAGAGAGGAGATACAGAACCCAGAAACAAAAGCAATATTGTGCATTCGCTGGCAGCCGTGCACAATTCCAAGTGCTACGAAGGAATGAGAGGTGTTTTCCAAACACAACACGCACAATTCCGCATTGTCTGCGATTTGGCAACCGTGCGCTGAAGATGTTGCAAAAAAGAAAAACAATATAACGTACCTCTCTTTTTGTGACTCCCTCTTTTCGTACACTTCATCATCAGTTATTAAACCCGTAAATTTCATAGCGACATCACGGGATATTTGCACTTTATTAACGTAAAAATGTAAACAGCTGGACGGGAGTACGTATCTAAATTCTAATCTGATTCATGTGCTTCATTACAAGCTAGTTTATAAAAGACTCTGCATACAGAATTATGTTTATTTAATCCCATATTTAATGAATACGTATTCATTTCTCTGTGTCTCATGCTATAGTGTCTTTGCACAGCTGTTCAGCCTCTGATAACTGCTGACAGTTTGGATTTCATTGGGCACAGAGATTCTAAATTCACTGCTGAAGGCCCTTAAACTGTTTGTACACCTGACTTACAGAGTTATGATCAGTGGCTTCAGACCAATCTGGACCTCCCTCCCCTCAAATAAAACCAGCTGCTTTTTCTTCAGGACACAGATTTTACATTGGACGTCATGTGGGGACCCAACAGAGCTTTAAAATTGCTAAAAGTGTTTACAGAAGTAAACAAATGTTCTTTAAAACTAAACATTGATTTTTTTTTTCTTTAACATGAACTGTTAAAGCAAAGGCCCATCAATGTGTAAAATTAGTTACATGGCATAGGTTAAAGCTGCAGTCTGTAACGTTTGCCTCTATGGCGCCATCTCTGTTTGAAACATAAAATTGCAGGTTTTCTTGCATACTTTTCATTGCTTATGTTGAAGTCAAATGAAGCCAAACTGACATTTGCCATGAAAATCGGACCCAACAGCTCAAATTATAAATCTTTATTATAAACGTATCATTGGTAATTGAGGTATGGTAAGAAGATCGTGTTGAACACAGATTTGTCATGTACATGTGATTTTTGTTCATTTTTAACCAAAAATGTTATATATTGCAGCTTTGAAGGAACATGACATTTTTTGGTTTCTGAATGTCTCATAATTTTTTTTTTTGTTTTAAAACTGTAATTTTGAAAATCTGCATTTGTTTAATTTAATGTAACTTGCACAAATTAACAAAATACTAAGAGTTTGATGGGACATAAATCAGAGACCTAATTTAGCTATCCTAACTATAACCAATTATTTGGGTGTTCTTGTATTTGCATTGAGCACCGTATCTCCCTGCTGTGACCCAGAGCAGAACAGACTTGTGACCCACCCATTTAGAACCACTGGTTTAGTATATAGCCCAGTTTGTGCCAATTAATTTGTTTTCCAAAGTTAAAAAGGCAACAAAAACGACATGCAGTCACCCACACACTCATCACAGATGACATAAACTCATTGTCAAAAGTTCCCCTAAGGCCACTGCAGTTCTTGTTCCCTACTGCTTTAATGAACACACACAGGCCTGGATCTCTGCACCATCACCAGTTTTATTAATACACACTCTCTCTCTCTCACACACACACTCATTCCAGCACAGGCCTGGCCACCACTGTTCTTAGTTACCCTATTTTTATCTGTTCATAAATTTGAAATGCAATGCAGCTGCCGCAGTGTGTGTCCGTGTGTGTGTGTGTGTGTGTGTGTGTGTGTGTGTGTGTGTGTGTGAGAGAGAGACTTAGGAGTTTCATCTATGATGTGAATCATTTTCTACCTCACTGATATTAAATTATCTGTTCAAATAGGATCACAATAGAACAATGCTAGGCTCAGTTCTCCATAAACACAATGCGTTCATGAAGGAATTTATGGGCCAGGACAATTCCTTATGGAAATTAACCATGGTTTTACTACAGTTTATATCAAGAAACCATGGTTGCTATAGTTAAACCATGGTAACCACAAATTACCCGTTGTATTGCTGCAGCAACCGTAGTTTAACCATGGCATTCGTAAAAGTGTTGTTATATAAATTGGAATCAATGCCCAAAACGTCTTGGTTACCACACTTTTAATATAATAAAACCATGGTTAATTTTAGTAAGGGATTTCTCAGTCCAAACCCTCCTAATGTAGCTCTCAGTACTCAGGGCTGTTATCTGTTACTATCAAGTGAAAGTAACTTAGTCTCTATATTTTATGTTGAATTCCTGTCTTCTGATGCTGGATATTACTGAAGGTTCATGTTCTACAGCCTTTGGCAGGTGAATGCTTTTATAAGCAATTAATTATGGCTCTTGTCTGGCCTGGATTTCTGCTATCAAATATTTTCACGTCTTATGTTGCCATGGCGAACAATCAAGCTAAACAGAGCAGCGTCTCAGCCCGAGTTAAGGACAGAGTCGAACCCATAGCTGTCTTCAGTGTGCTGCTTGAGAAGGTTAGAAAGGTAATCAGCTTATCTTCTCTGTCAGGTCAACTCTCCGTACACCAACACCAGCTGAAAGTGTTTTGACTTCACAGCAAGTTTTTCTGTCTTGCACATCATCATGCACTGTCCTAACTTCAACGTTACCATGACAGTCAACGCCTCTTGTTTTTCTTTTGGCTGCTTCTGTGACTCAGCGAACAGTTCTGAGCATTTGATACATGGTTTCCTGCGATTATAAAGCCAAATAAATTGATGTGCTTTATCTGCGTAAACGTACATTTTTAGATTATGTATTAGGCTTCTTGTGTGTCTTTTGTACTCCCTCGTTTGTTCTGCCTGTGATTCTATTCTTTCTTAGACATTTACTTTTGCCAAAAATGCAATTATGCTTGTGATTAGTGGCAATTTTAGGTTCCGAGAACGTTCCCTAATGTTTTCACCAAGTAACGAGAACGTTTAAAATTTCCAGCTTTTTAAACGTTTTATTAACATTGTGTGGTTATAAGAACGTTATTCAAGCATTACATTTTTTAAACCATTCCATTAACAACCTAAGAATAAAGTTTTTGATATATATGATATATAATGTTAAAAATATCCTATTAATGTTACCGCAAGACTGTGTTTTGAACTTTGAGAGAACTTTTAGAGAACATTAGCCAAAGTTCTGAGAACATTCCCAGTTAGCAACAAAACTTCCAAAACTCCAAATACAAATGGAATACTGACAAACCTTTAGTTTAGCAGTAAGACGCATGTTTAATAGACTGATGCTAGCTGGTATGGATTGTGTCTTGTAACTTCAATATCTGATCTGATCTGGTCTGATAATGTGTCATCATTTCTCTTGACTGGAAAACGCGTGACATGTATCCAACCCCATATTTCTGTGATTTATAAAACAGGAACAGGAAGTCGGTATGACTCTCACAAATGAGTTACAGCAGATCCACCCCTCTAAGTGAGAAAGATTTAAAGTGTCCCTCAGGAATAACCCCCCTTGAACTGAATTACTGTAATAGAAAATAACAGGTTGAGATCAGATCAACGGTTCACTGAAAGTTCCACCAAACACTCATCCTGACCCAGGAAATTGAGAAGATTGGTTGGTTTGTTAATGTATATCACCAAATTGTCCAGCAGTATGTAATACTCCATGAATTATGATTTTAATAGCGGAGTAACTGTCAGTTTTTTAAAGATAAAGAGTTTCCAATTGAATACAGATGTGTTTATTCCATTTTTTTCCAAGTTCATTCATGGTGGATTCAGATTTGACCGCTTTGAATGGCTGTCATTGTGTCATTCACACATCCATCCCTCCCCGCTCACTGAGCTGCCCAGCGTCTCCTGCTGTGGCTTTTCCGACTTCCATGTTCCTGTCTGCCTTTTTTAGTAGCGGTGCGGTTGTCATTTCGTTGTTGAGTGGTTTTCCCCTCTGTGTTACACATGTAATCAAATCGCCATCCAAACCACACACCTCACCACATGTCAGCGAATCACCATCACTCGCTACCAGAGCTGTGACCAATCACATCAGGCCTGTCTGTCCACAAGGGGTGAACTGTGGGGCGAGGCATCTGTATTAATCACACCTGACAGGGTTAATGGATGTCTGACGTTTTTACCCTTCAGTTATCAGACACAGGTTCTGATATTAGGGCTATTTTTTTGTTGGCATCTACGCTGTACATTAAATATTTGATAACTTAATACATCCAAGATTTGTTTATATAAATAACTACATAAACAAATAACTAAGTTATTTGCTTCAGTTCAGTGATTAAATTATTCTGCTTATATTTAGGGTATTTACCTCATTTAGGCAGTGATTTCACATGGAACGTGTGACAACAGATACACAAAGTACATTTGGATTTGTTTAAATTTGGGGTCACCTGGTAATACAAAACGCATTTCATGCAAAAGTCGTGTGTAGAAACTGCTCTAAAATTTGACCTTATTCTTGGCTTGCAGGGTTTTCATCTGTGTTGGACCGAGTATCAAGCCCTTTCACTGCGTCTCTAGAGAAGAGCTCCGGGAACATGCCAGTCTGAATTTACCCAGAATTCAACAAATGTCTAGAGCTGCTACAGAATGACAGAAACAAGTAATGACAGAAACATATTGCACTGTCCACAAACTGGGTTCACAGTGGGTTATGAAACTATTTTTTATTGAATGAACTGTTGTAATGCACATAAGGTTTGGAATTTTTGCAACCCCGTTGAGAGGAATACATTCTTGTTGGGACTATTTATAAACAAAAATTGAATAAATATATATACAGTGTATACAAGTAAATAACTACAATATGGAATGGTTTACAGTAGAAAACTACAACTGAATGGTTAATAGGGTTGTTATTTAGCAAAACTCACTAGGGGCTAGCTAGTTTGGTACCCAATATTGGGTGCCTTACCTGTCTAATAGTTCTCACAGGAAAAACCTTGGATTTGTGTTTCTAATACTGTCAGAAAGTCACGGGACACCAAAGTGTACTATATTCTTGCAAAGTGCCAGAACAGCTCTGCTCTGCACAGATAAATACAGCTTGTGAAATATGTAAGCACAGATGTGTGTTTCAGAGGAAATGGGTTGCTCTAAACAGTGATCAGGTTGAGTTTAGACTATATAATGTGTACAGTGGAAGTCTGTCAGGCCCTCATACTGTAGCCATTATACTGCATATGTTAGCGTTCAAAGAACTTCCTAAACATTTCCCATAATTGACCTTAAAGGCAGTGCTACTATAACCTGACAGGAACCATACTGCATTTACCATATAGCGCCGCCATACTGGATGTCACTTACAAGCCAGGACTGTCAGATTCACACACTCGCACACATGTGGTACCTAACACAGTGGAGTTTCATGTATACTCAATCAGGGATCTCTGTGTTTGCTCTTAAACAAACAAGAGTAAACTAAACCGTGATTGCGTGCTCTTTGTTTACATCCACATGTATATGATTCGTCGGGGTTTGAGGCGTCTTGATAAGGAATGTGATTGTTAGACTCGTGAAGATTGGGTTTGGTGGGTAGTCGTTGTTGGCGTTTTGGCTCAGCTTTTGAATGTATGGTTTACCCATCCTTTAATTCCCCTTCATCTGCTCGGAGAAGAACCTCTTACGGTCCTCGAACACACCCCTGTTCTCCATCCTCCTCAACTCAAAACATATGCGGGTTTGATTTCCATGCCCTTGGCAAAACCACTCCACCGGGAGCTTTTGTGGAAAACTTCATACTTTTAGCAATCATTTGTGGCCGACTAATTTGCTCCCTAGTTTGAGTTTACATTCCGGAGTGTGACATGATCTATTTTTGCAAAGATCCGGAGTGAGAGAGTGCTTACATGTAATGTTTGGCTTCTAGAGCTGTAGAAAAAAAGGAGTGAGATATTTACAGTCTAAATACAGAGTTCTAACACTGCCTAACTAAATCAGGAGCGTAATCTCTCTCTCTCTCTCTCTCTTTAACCCTTAAAATCACTCTGTATACATTACAGAAGGCTCCGCTCTCTTTTACCAGCAGCTGTACCACATGGTGACATGAACTCGTAGACTAGGCTCGTTGGTTCTTAGGGCAAAATGTTAGATGCTCTCTCTCTTTGTAAGTCGCTTTGTATAAACACGTCTGCTAATTGAAAAAATTTAATGTAACTTTTGTCAGTTTAAATCAAATGAATCACTGGAGTTGTGTGTAACCTTATAGACACAATCACACCCTGCTGAAAAGACCAGCTTAGACTGGTCAAGAATTTCCAAGCTGGTGGTTATTTACTGCTGGTTTGATGCTAATCAAGCTGTTGGACCATCGTAGCCATGCTCTTCACTAGCACAACTTAGCTGATAAAGCTGGTTGACCACCATGGTGTTCTGGTGAACCAAGTTAGTTCTTCTGGTTAGGCTAGTTGGGACACCAGCATCTAAAACACAACATATGCTAGTGATCAGTTTTTTAAGCAAGGCGTTGCATACAGTTTAACCAAATCCTTGCATTATTTGTAGAAAGGAGAGCCTGTTTATAGGTATGTGCACCATGGTTGCATGTATTTGTATTGGAGGAAATGTGTTAGGACAATGTTTAAACCCTGCTTGGTATGTGATTTCTCTACCTCTCGTCATTTGCCTCAGTCCAGACCTTGTGCAAGGGGAGTTTTTGTTGGATTCCTTCACCCATCCACAACAACAGCGGGAGATTATTACTTACCTCCTTTTCTAAATCCTATTAGAGAATATTGAATATCCAGCGTTTTGTTTAGTTTTTATATGGCTTGTGGATGCGTCCATTTGTAAGGTCACTGGCAGACCTCACATGTCCTACCGTCTCAGGAGTTTCGTACTGGAAAGTGGCTTGTCCCGGCCAAGCCAAACGGGATGACGTACGTTTATTTGTTATGGTCAGTAATCCATTTATCCTGTCATCCCAAACCGCACACACACCCACACCCTCACCCCCCGAAACCTCAGAACTCTGTACGCTTTCTTTTGGCAAAGTTTAAGCAAATATCAGTGCAGGCTGGGTTCCCTTGTTAAACAGCTTCTCTGATCTTTGTATTTTCTTCCCCCCTCCTTCTAACTTTCTCTTTGTTCATCTCTTTCTCCAGCTTCTTCATCTATTGTCCGCTTTAACAACATTTTCTAATGGATGCAGTGAGCAGAAGTCGTCAAAGGTTGCACAGAACATGCATCGCTTTAGATTTATTGAAATGCAACATCATTTTTTGTATCTTTGATTGTAGTCTGATTGTTGTAGGAGGCAAAAAGTGTTTTTCAAAACGCTGTGGCAGAATCACTCATTCAGCTAACAGGGAGCGTTCTCAGAATGTTGGCTGACATTTTCTAAATGTTCTCTCAAAGTTGTTACAAACATTCTTGCAGAAACGTTAGAAGAACTTCAATGTTATATGTTTTTTAAAAACATTATTTTTAAGTTGTTACTGGAATGTTTTAAAATGTTACAGAATTAAAAAAAGTTTAAATAACGTTCTTATGACCAAGCAGTAATATTAATACAAAAAAACTAAGTCTAAAAAATTGGATGTTTACGTCCGTAGAACATTTAAAATAACATTTGTAATGTTTTTGTTACTTAATGGAAACATTATGGAAATGATCTTACAACCTAAAATTGTTCGCTGGGACATCACATGCCTACAATGTACAGTTGAGTTGATTGGTCAATACTTTCCATATATATCATTTGCTTTAAACTGTTACTCTACCCACGCTCATGTTGATTGTAACCTATGACTTTTTCTCTGTATAACACAAAAGTTATCAAAATGTCAGAACAGCTTTTTTCCATACAACAAAAACACACTGGCTGTCAAGTTCAATTGCAATTTTTTGGTGCTTTGAAAAACAAGAAAAGGTCAGGTTTGAACCCAGATCTTCGCTTACTGCGGTGTATGTGAGTATAACAGAAACAGACTGCTTGTGTATTCCAGCTCTCTTCTGGCTGATGTTGTCTCTAAATGTGCACGATCTCTCACCCGCTGAGGTAACAGTTTAGCATAATCAGCAGGGTGCCTCTTCAGAAGTCACACAGGTATTCATCTCAAGGTGACATTGAGATCTACATTCACCTTCCTGTGTCCCCTGCAGCTGTGTTTCTCTCTTGCACCTTTTCTGATTAGCTACAGCTGATTCCAGCCTCTTCTCAGCTACAATGAAAACCATCTTTAAAGATTTTTATCTAAATTAAAGCTGCAATCTGTAACTTTTTTGGTTAAAATAAAACAAATCGGTTAAGCTAGTACATAACAGATACAGATTTCCTTGCTTTGCAACAATAAGTTTATAATAATGATTTATGATGAGCTGTCGGGCCCAGTTTGCTGGGAAATGTCAGACGGCTTCATTTGACTTTAACATACGTAAAGAAAAGTATGTAAAGTCATCTGCAATTTTACATTTTATACAGAAATCACAGTTTTTTATATAATAATTATTTTTCTTCATTTAAACTTTGAAATTAAACTTTTTTAAATAAATAATGTTAAATAATTTTAAGTTTATGTAAAGTGAATATATTGTGAAATATTTAATATTCTGCACTATATCTTAGTCTTTAATCATAGTGGTATTAAAGATTTAAAGCCTTAAAGATTTATTATCCAATAGAAACAGCCAATGGAAATCTGTTTTAGCCAATGGAATTGAAGTTTACTTGTATCTTAACATGACGACCACAAGGAAAATGAGCTACTGATTTTATCTGAACCATTTGGTGTGTTACTCTCAGTGGGATTTAGAATCGCCCTCAGCAGGCGTCTCTCATTCAGCTGGTTTATTTGTCAGCATGTGTTAAACGTTCGACTCCAGTCCATTTGCTTGTACTGTGTTGAATTAGTCGGTGTGAGCTGGGCTTGATAACAGAGGTGAAAGATCACAAACTGTAGGTGTGAAACAGGGTTGACAGTGTGATGCTACAGCCTGTGATTTTGTTAAACCTGACACATTATTTGGACAGTAGCGCCCGATTATCTCACCAGAGAGAGAGACATTGATTTATATCAGTCAGAGAAATCAAATCTGTCGCTTCCTGTGCTGGGAAAGCTGATTTGAAACTTTAGCTTAAACTCTTAAATATTATTTTACTTGATTTAGCCAAATACAGTCAGGTCAATTCAATAATATGAAATATTTATTTTTTATTTGAATAAAACCAGTTAATTTGGTTATTACATGAAGCATGTTTTAGGTTATCTCACAGAATCCGTTTTACAATGTACACCAAATAAAAAATAAAGTACACAATGTAATGTTTGTCAGATTGTCATTTATTTGAAAAAATAGATTGTTACACTGTTTTAATGTGCTACTGAGAAACAGCATGTTAATTATAGCTCGGTATGTAACGTCTGTAAATACTTTCGTTTGTTGCTCTCAAACACTGGCAATTTCTCTCTCTCCCTCTTCCTCTCTCTCCCTCTTTCTCTCACTCTCTCTCTCTCTTTCTCTCTGAAGGAAACAGTTGACTGCTCAGGATGAATATATAAATAAATCCGGCATACAGTAGAGTCAGACAAGGACAGAGCGGGCAGGACAACCTTGACACCTATTCCTCATTGTGTCCTGTCCCTGCTGGGGAGAAATGACGGCTGGTGGGGAGATGTGTGTGTGTGTGTGT
>JAZGTI010014162.1:0-14304 GCA_036877585.1 Botia kubotai
TGTTATATTTTAGCATCTTCAATGTAATCACCCTTTGCCTAGAATTTTCAAAAATGTTTTCTTGACATTTTATCATCCAGTTTTTTGAAGCGTCAACCTGAGATTGTTTTCAACTATTGAATGAGAGCTTGATTATTCTGGCCTGTGATTGGCTGCTTTTTCTTCATTATTTGGTCTAAGCCATCCATTTCAAACCCCTTTTTAAATAAAGTTATAATTTTCTAATGATGGAAATTAATATGTTGGCACAATTACATTGATGTCTACAATAATAATGTATTTAATTTAAAATGTTTAATGTATTTAATTTAAAATGTTTAGGCAAATGTCTTCTGTTTAAAAAAATTTAAGATAATGAGAAACACAAGTCAAGCGTTTTTAAAACTTTTGACCGGTAGTTTACTTTCTGATACCTTATGAAATACTTTCTCTAGTTTCCTAGTAGTGTGGTCGAGCGGTTCTGTTCATGACTGATAACTGAAAGGTTGCAGGTTCAAATCTCTCAGGGGTCGATCCGTGACCTCCGTTGTGCCCTTGGACAAAGCAATTAACCCCCGGTTACTTAAAAAGAGCCTCTATTTTAAGTGTACTGTAACACTTTGGATAAAAACATCAGAGGAACATCTACCACACCAGAGAACTGACACTGTGTCTCGCGATAATGTTAAATCAGTCATCAGTCTTCAAAGTCTCATGTCAAGTTCATGACCGTGAGTAATTAACATTTTCTAGGACTTATTAAGGATTCTTCAAATAAGTGTTGCCTTGGAAACAATGACATCACAGGCCTGTCATGCTTTTATTCTAGCGGAGACTGTGTGATTATGAGTGTCAGGCTGTACTATACAATGGGAGGATGAGAGCCACACTCCGACAATCAGAATTATTACAGCAGAATGACACGCTGCAGTTCTGCCAATCAGCTTCATCGAAAGTAGTTATTTTGCCTTGAACCCCTCGCGCGCAAGTTTATATATAGTTTAGTGTATATACGACAAGTTACAGAAGAAGAATGGTAATTAGTGAACAATGAAGTGAATCGCTGTCTCAGATGATCAGATGACAAGCGATGCTTAACGAGACAGACCGAGGTTTACATGCACAGGGACGAGACAGGAAGTGACACGTACAGATGACAAGTCTCATGGGACGGAGGGAATGATGGTCTTTTTGAGGCTGGAAGCCAATTGTGCCAATCACATAGTGCTGAGTTTTGTTCTAATCACAAAATCTTTAATACGTTTCTACAAAATAAAATTGTTCATAGAAATAATACAGCTAAAAGTAATATTAAAAAAGTGTAATTTGTTAAGGGGTAACCTGTTGCTTCAGTGATTATAATAGGACATTTGTGGAGGGATAGTCTGTTTGTGGTGAGTTACAGGCTCAGAAAGTCACATGAAACTACAGTATGTAAACTCAGAACGAGTGTCGAGATGGAAGCACTCTGCTATTGTTGTGCTGCTCACTTTCTGTGTAGAATTTATTCCGATTTTGAGTTTGTTTTTCATGCTGCTAAGAGGGCCAATGTGAAGCAGGCACAGGTCATGATTTTACTGATGTTTAAAATCAGCACACCAATAATTCAGAAAGTTCTCAGCTTGTTTTGGATGTGTAGCCTACATAAAGAATCTGCACACAGTTCCACACACAAAAAACCCTGAGTGTGTGTGTGTGTGTGTGTGTGTGTGTGTGTGTGTGTGTGTTTGCACATGTCCAGGCAGCCATGGTTCATTATCACCTGCTTTCAGCAGCATGAGTGTGTGTGTGTGTGTTGGGTAATTTGAGAGTGCGTGGAGTGTTTGAGGACTGCATCTGTGATTTGTCTCTAAGCTCCGTTTACTCTGCGCTAATCGATACCATTGTGCCTGAGCTCTCTGCATAACAATACAGTCCCCTTCCCTAATCATGAAACACTTCCACATTTCCTCCCACAAGTGTAAAAAATATGAGCGATCATCACGCTCAAGATGTTTGCCATTTTCCCGTCTGCTCGCTGTTCCTGCAAATTCCGCGTTCAGATTCCCCGACTGCGCGAGGGTCCCCAATCACCGGCCCCGCACTTCTATTCAAACCACACCTGCATAATTGCCACATCTGACCTTTTCCAACCTGTCTCAGGCAAGCGCGAGCGCACAATCGAGCCGCGGTATAAATAGCAGCTCATTTCATGCTGCTGAGGGATAAAACAAAGCTTGATTTTCATACCCACTTCATCTCCGCAACTCTGCGAGCTGAGCCGCTGGAACCCGTTTTCCTGTAATAATGCCAATGCAAAGCGAATCGTACCTCTTGTGCTACCAATAATAAAGAGTCACTAGATGGTAAAAGATGCAGATTTCTCATGTAAATACGGTCTTGTTGTCGTTCTGTTGTCAAACTGCTTCTTTGCAGTTGCCGAATCGATTCAATTGGCATAATTCAATTCATGCCAACCCCCGTGAATTGGTAATGACTCCGCGGATGACTAACTTCCATTACTGATAGCCGTTCTCTAAGTAGGGCAGAAGAGGAAAAAAGTTTTGATATTGAAAGCAGCTCATGGGCTTAATCTGTAATTATCCTTAAAGCTCTCCTTTGTCTAGCAGCCGCTGTGCCCTGTATTGATTCGCAGATTTCTTTAGTGTGTGCGCGAGCATTAAAACAGAGATTTGCGAACAATGCACACATGCATAAGAACACGCGAAGCGCGCAAGTCGCATTCAAAAGAGATCTTCTTAACTCGTCAGTTATGTTGCGCTAAACGCCATCTCGTTGCATGCAAAAAACATGACCTCAATGTGTAGCGGATTACATTTGTGTGTTCCCGAGGCACGATTACAGAAGCAACGGCTCTTGATCTCATTACCACAGATTTACGGGCTGTTTTTACAAGCCTAATAATTCATCGCATCAGATTTGATCATTTCCAAGAGGAAGACAGCGGCTTTCCACACGTGACGGCATGATTTAAATCTGCCTGAAAACCAGAGACAAAGGACAGAACAACACGAGAGCAACACGTTTCTAACACACCACAGACAGCTGTAAAACTGACACGGAAGAAGTGCCTTTTCATTTGAAGATGAAAATGTGCTGAAATGAATCTCACACAATCACGGAGGAGAGCAAATATGAGTATTCTTGAAAGTCTGTACTGTAAAAGAGTGTAGGTGGAGTGTGGTGGGTGTTAATAGGGAATTAATGAGAGGAGAACATGCTGGATGATGGGATGAACATGGAGGTACAGAGAGGAGAGATGCTGGATTAGCTGGATGATGGGGTGAACATGGAGGTACAGAGAGGAGAGATGCTGGATTAGCTGAATGATGGGATGAACATGGAGGTACAGAGAGGAGAGATGCTGGATTAGCTGGATGATGGGATGAACATGGAGGTACAGAGAGGAGAGATGCTGGATTAGCTGAGAGTTGGGGGATGTTGTGTGGGAGGGATTCTCTTGTTAGAACAGTAATGGGATGGGGATCCCCGTGGAAACAGGAGCCCACACACACACACACACACACACAAACATCTTAGATATGCAGTTCTTCTGTGGACACACGAGAGTGCTGGAGCTCCGAGGTCATCAAACCACATAAATCCTGTCATAAAACAATCTGTATTACATATATTAAATATAATGGTGAATTGTTGATCTGATCTATATATATATATATAAACTATACATTTGTAGATTTGTGAAGTTCTTAGGATGTTGAATTTGAGTTTTCATTAAAGAAGGGTTCTGAACCACATCTAGGGACTAAAATATCATAGAGACTTGTAGGCATCCACCCAACACCTTAGTAACCACCTAGCAACAATATAGCAATGCAATAGCGACCACTGTAAACACCTCAACAACCGCATGGCAACACCCTGACAACCACCCACAGTATTCTAGCATTATTGCAGCCAGTTTTACACTGGTGATAATCACTGAACATGTGATGAGAGGAGAACTCATGTTATGTACAACAGGCCACGTATGCCGTATGTGTTTGTCCGCTTGAGTCTCAAGTTTACGTCTGACCACATGTCTGTGAAATGATGAGGCACAGCTGGCAGTCTGAGAAAACAACACGCCGCCCATCACAGCAACAAGTTCTCACCGCAAGACTTCTGCATCTCAGGAGCTTCTCCAGGTGTGTCCTCTGGGCAGATGGGCTGTACTGCTGCCATTTTTAGATGAGTAATTACTCAACATCTGCCACAGTGATAGAACCTCAAATTATACGGTGGAACCCGGCAGGGGGTTGCAGGTACGAGCTGTGGGTGTTCCACATGGGAGGGTGGACAGGGACGGAGCCACCAGGTGTTCCCCACGCTGAACATCTTGAGGGGAAGATGATGACAAGTCAGAGAGATGTACAGTTTAGTTCATTTATAGCCCTGATAACACATCTGACGCCCAGCCTGGCCTGCACAGTTTGGGACGTTGAGGCGTGTGCATCATAAATGAACACATAAATGATAAATAGCAGCACACATTGGAAAGTTTCAGCTTTAGCCCTTTAAGACATCTAAATATAGAGGAGTCATATAGCTCCTATATGGTCTGCCTCTCTCTCGCTCACTCTCTCTCTCTCTCATCTATATTCATGCTTCTCCATATTGGAAAGGTCTGTGCATCTCGAGCAGAGCTGTGAAAAGCTCTCCTGCTGCAATTACCGATTAATTACAGGGAATTAAAGCAATTAAGGCTTTTGAGATATACAATTAAGCATCACATTTCCTCTTACAGGCCTGAGATTATAACATATTCATATATACTGTAACGATCGGTTCAGATTCAAACGACTCGAGCTGGTCACAGAACTTTAAGCAGCTCCTGCAAACACAATAAAAATGCAGTTTTGCCACACAGTGTATTTTATATAGTGCAGTATATGAGATGTGCACGCATACATTCACGATTTTTCTAAAAAGAGTTCCTGTATGCTTTGCTCAGCCAAAGTATGAACAGAATTCAGACGCTAAAACTGCATTAGTTGTTGGCACAGGTAGCAGAAAAACTAAAACAAAAAATAAAAATGCTAATTCAATTTAAGTTTTCCCTGAAAAGACAACAAAAATACGAATATGCTAACGCTCTCCTTTCACAAGTAAACAAATAAACATAACAATAGTTTGTGTTGTCAGATCACGATTCACTTTTCCTCAAACCTCAAGAAAAGACAGCGAGACTTTTGACAGATGAGACACAAAGGTACAATAGAAGGTAAGATCGTGGCTGCTCTCCCAGGTACAGCCATGATGGTGTGACTGATTCAAAAACAAAGAAAGGAATTTTAAGTTCTAGAAAAGTGAGGGAAGGTCTTATGGGGCGTTGTCTCCACAAACCTCTCCAGCGTCGCGCCAAACGGGGCACGTTGCCTGGAGTCTTGCCTGCGGACATCAGCATGGGCAGCACACGCCGCTGTTTCCTGCGTTTCTTCAGTCTGTTTTATTTACTAGCAGTATGGTGCACATTTGCATGACAACAACAACAAGGTGTCTCAAAAGATTTGTATTAAACTTCTGAATGTGTCGTGTGTCTCTGCACGCTCATCTCCTCTTAACAGATGCCAAGTCATTTTGGAAGTGAATTCTGAGTTTTGGGGTGCAGGAATGATTTGAAAAGTGTTTGAGGAAGGTGAGGTATATTAAAGCGCAGGTCTTCAAAAAGTCATTATTATCGCTCCAAAATGTTGAGTACGAATGGAGAAAAACAGGCGCATATTCAATTCAATTTTATTTATATAGCACTTGTTACAATGTGACATTGCTTCAAAGCAGCTTCACATGAAAAACAAAGAATAATAATAAAACACAGAACAAATGTCAAATGTCATGTTAATGGTATTATTGCAAATAATATGTGTGAGATGTATAAGACTAATTAGGTATACTAGGTTTATAGTATGTTTATGAATAAAGGGATGTATGTAAGAGATGTATGTAAATAATACTTTTACAAGTTCAAATCTTTTATAAGATAAAGGCAAGAATATTTATCTTGTTGCCCATGATGGAGGGCTCTGATTCCCTCTGGAATATTTGATTAGGTGTCTTATTATATGTATAATAGAAATATATTGAAGTAAACGATCTGATCTCACTGTAAAAATAAATACAAATGGCTGCAATTACACAGTGAAATAAATACCAACTGCTACAACAACAACGACTTGCGTTCCATTTCAAACAAACCACAAAGAGAGGACCAGAAGATCCGTTACAATGAATTATTTCTTACCCTGTTCATACAGAACAATCATATGTCTTCTAAAGAGATAACGGTTTAAAGATTCTCTAAAGATAACGGATTACATAACCATTTACAGTCATGCATTCGGCAGATGCTTGTATTCCAAGTGACAGTACAGTACATTCAGGGTGTACAATTTCTCAGTTTATGTGCCCCCTGAGAATTGAACCCATAACCTGTATGCTGCTAACACAACGCAGTTGAGCTACAAACCACAGCGCAGTAGCTGTGAGATACTTGGCCACAAGTGCTGAAAAATGTGTGAAGCAACAAGTGGCAAAATAAACGGTTTCAGAAACAAGACAAAACATCACAGTTGCTTTTGTCGTTGTGTTTTTCATCTTACGTTTGCTTTTTTACAATTTCAGTCTAGTTTTGTTGTTTTTAAACTAAACTTGTTTAGCGCAGTTTCTCCTGCAGAACTGCTGACATGACGTACGAGCAGGAAGCAACATGATATTTTGCAACAATGTCACAATGGTCACTTTTTTGATAAGGCCAGGAAATAAAGGTGGAACAGGGGAGGGTCAGAGGAATCAACAGAAGAACTGACGCAGCAGTGAGGTGAGCTGATGATTATACACCCGTCTGCTGTGACTGACAGGATGAGATGAAAACACTCCTCACAACGGTTTCTCATCACTTCATTATATAGACGGTATGTGATGGAACGTGACATCACATGTCAGGCAGTGACAGCAGAGTCCTGCAGTGTGACATTCATCATCTCAAACTATTATAAACTACATGAATATTGAAATAAGTCACACTGGAGGACTATTGAAGCGCTGCAAAAAAGCTACATTGTAATTAGAAATGGAGAAAAACTTGATGACCAGCCACATTAATTAAATACAAATGTTTATCCATATATATTTTTAGCTAAACGCTTGATACGGAGGGAAAGATGTACTGGACAGTCGTGTTATACCAGTGGAGATAAAACTCAAGAGCGCTGAAATAATTTGGCTGTTGTAAATGTATGTGGTGTTAGTTGTAATGTGTCTCGTCTGTTTCTGTCAGTGCAGCTCTTGTTCCACTTGTGTTGTTGAACAAATTTCACCTCTCCCTGCTGGAGGCTCGGGACTGAAGCTCTGAAAGAGAAGCTTACGCTGTGTTGCCAGTGTCATGAATCTTTCATAAAACTGTCACAGGAAAGACGGAGCGCTGGATGTTGCCATAATTCCCATAATTCCCACACTCTGTCCCAGCAGAAACTCTGTTATTGAAGCAGGTGAACTCTCACACTCTGTTGTGTTAATTCAGATTGGCTGTAATAACATCAAGTCACTGTAAGAGTGTTATGACAATTTCAGTGTCAAGTTAATATTGAAAAACTACTTTGTGTATCCCTCCTTTCCCCTCTTCCGTCTCTCTCTCCTACCAGTTTGAGTCTTTGTATTTTCCTTAAATGTGATGAATTATCCATCCCTCTCTTCAGGAACTTCCGTCTGCCTCGCTAAAATGAGAGAGATTGCCTGCTTTTGCATGCTTAGATAAATGATCAAATATTCATATCCATACATAGTTAGCTGCTGCTTTTTTGTTCTATTTTCTTACTCTGGAACATTCCTCTGCACTTTATTGTTTTTCTTATTCATGAAAAGTACAGCCGGGGTCCTTATATCAGCATTATGAGTCATTTAAAAGCCCTGCTTGGGAATTAACACAAGGCTTAACAGCTTTCCATCACACACACACACACACACACACACACAACCAGTCTCAGAATCAATACGAGGGCATTCCAGGGTCCAGCTTTATGATGTATGGTGGCGTTTCGGGCAGCTTTGCAAATATAAAAAAGGAAGGAAAAAGACTATATTTTACACCAGGTGAAATGAACAAGCAAACATTTCCTGTGAACTGTTTTACATGGATGGAGTAAATGGTCACATGGCTAGACCTTTTTAATTCCAGTTAAACTCTGTAAAGGTCACATTTAAAAAAGGTCCTCATATAACTATGGTCACATCTGTGGTCAAGGCACACATTTCAAATGTATCATTTAATTATATTTTATTAAATTAAACAAAGGAAAAAAAATGTCAACTCGGTTTCATTGACCAGCTTAAAAGACCAAGTACTTCTTTGCTTCTACTGGTTACAGTTGTGACCACTGGGTTTTACAGCAAGTAAAATACTTATGAGAAAAATGGATTAACCAGCTATGGGTATAGTTTAAGTAATGACTTAATAGGTTAGTTAAAGTATCCCCTAGTAAATAAGGGCCTAAATGCAACATCATTTAATATATATCATTAACGAATAACCATCTTGTTTACAAAGACTTAATAAGAAGCTTCAAATAAAAATGTAAAAACAGCCGGTATGAATGTATTCCGGAATTATTTGTGCTTTTTCTTCACTTTCCACATCTTCCCCATGGAACACTTGAGCAGATAATGATGAAAGCGTGTCTGCTTCAGCTCTAGTAATGACATCTAATGTGTTGAGCTGGGATAATGTGCATTACAAGTTGCATTTGCGTTGAGTTTGGAACATGCCTCCGCGCTTTAATACCGCGCTGCAGTGAGAATCCATTATGCTAATGCAGCACCTGAGGGAAGCAATAGGAGAGATCAGTCTTCAAGTGCTTATTACCAAAGATGACTGTGTTTAATGAAAGTCTCCCTCTGTGAGAAGGTAAAGCTTTTCCCTCTGTTTCTCCCTCTCTCTCTCTCTCCCTCTCTTCTTTTTCCATTTGTCCTTTAAAGGGAGAGCTCACGCAAAGCACGAAACATTTTGTCATCATTCGCTCACCCTTACGCCATTCCAAACTCACAAGGCTTTCGGTCTTCTGTGAAACACAAAAGAGGAATTTTTGAAAAATATCCTGGCTGCTCTTTTCTCTTGATGAAAGTGAATGCGGACTGGAGCTGTGATTGCGCTCTAGTATCTTAAATAATCAACAAGCATTTTTAAAGTGGTCCATGTCACCAGATAACTCGCTCTTTGTGTTATCTGACAGCTATGTGTGATGAGAGGATCAAAAGTTATTATTCACTAATATTCAATGAATCATCTTTTGTGGTAAAAGGATCAGCAAATGTTCCTGTAGCTCAGTATTGTGTTAGCAGCACAAAGGTTGTGGGTTTGATTCCCAGGTAACACTGAGAAAATGTATACATTGAATACACTGCTCTACATTGGTTTGGATAAAAGCACCTGCAAAATGCATACATGTAAATGCAAATGGATAATTGAGTTAACACGTTAAACTCAGGAATTGAATCAGTCAGTAAATGAGGACTTAAATTTTGATCAGTTCCTCACACAGAGCTACGGTACAGCTGCCAAGGACTTGATAAACAGAATGCACAGATTACATAAAGCATTTTTATTCCTCTGTCATGGTGCTGTTTTGTAGTCCCGACTTACAGTATTCCTCATATACTTTATATGGAAATACTTTATATGGAAATCATTCATTATGGAAAATAATTTCATTAAGACCGAAAGTGGCCAAGAATCATGTTTTGTTCCACAGAGAGAGACACAGGTTTGAAACAACATGAGGGTGATGAAATAACAGTTTTCATTTTTGGGTGCCTGTCCCTTTAAAACTCAACTCTGGAATCCAAACTGGATTCTTCTCTCTGCCGCCCATCACCATTCAACAGCTCTCCTGTGCTCTTTCTCCTCCTGTCCTCCTCTCATCTTTCACCATCTTCTCTTCACCTCCCCTCTCTCATTTGTCTACAGCGAGCAGTGACAGCTTATGTAACAGCTCCAAACTTAGCTTCCTATTTGAACAGCACGTTACGCTTCTGTTTTTTCCTTCTATAACGTGACTCATTTTAGCTATTACCCTTTGACAACGAGAACAAGATGAGCAGAGGGTTGATCAGTTAGAAGAGAGATCGAGAATAAGAGAAAAAATAAGGATTTAATTATTTAATGCCTCCGCAAAGGTGAGTCCCACATGAAGCTCATGGGGTAGAAAGCAGGGCAGCTGGAAACAGGAACATTGTGGTCGGGTAACATGAAGGAGGGAAAAAAGAGGAAAAATTGAGAGGAATGAAGGAACAGGAAACCCAAAGCTCTGTGGTTTCGGTTCTGGACATGTTTTGAGCGTCCATGAGATTGATTCCATGAGATAAAGCGCATTCAGTTTTCTGTTCATTGGATTTCTTGACTTGTGTTCCACATTTCCAGTCAGTTTTAACCGAGTAAACATACACACAAAACTTTTGTGCCAGGCTTCCAATCAGGAGAATCTCATTCTTTCCTGATGAATCTGGAAAAATCCATCATGTTCAAGTACAAATTTCAAATTGAAGCAAGTGATGAGACACCATGAGGGAACAAAATGGAGGGAACCCAACTCACAAAGATGTGTGTGTTTGTCTATTTAACATGATGTGAAAAAACTCAATTTTGATTTGTAAATACATTTATTTGGGTAAGTCATTAAATCACAATTCACATGCATTTCTGACAGAAAACAAGACCCACGCTGAGAACAGAAAAGTTTAACGCGGCTCTGATGTGGGATTTCACTTCCACAGAATCTGAGCCGCCTCTGATATGGCGTGAGATGGGTCAGAGCTGCTGTAGTATTTTCACAATTGCATCTTTATATAAAATTGGAGGTGCTGCATGAGAAAACATTTGCGACCAGTTGCCCCTTACCACACCCTGACTGGTGGACATCATTACAATGGACTCATGGGAGTGTTTCAGCTGTGACGGGTGAAACCACTGGCCACCAGTGCAAACACAGTTACACAAAGGGAAAGTGGAGGGCATCTACTTTCCATATTACAGTGAAATTCCAGTGAGAGTTCCCTGCTTTAATCTTTCATCTCCTGAGGGCAGACAACAAACTCAGAGATGAAGAAAACTGAACGTGAAATTAAATATTTATCCCTGTGAATTCATTCATTCTGTTGTTCTATTACATATAAATAAGTCTAGGAATTTCTCACAGTGATTAAGTGGGTCAGCTTTCTGATCTTTGCGTTTCACGTGTAAACACTGATGATATTGGCTTTCTAATAAATGCTTTGAGGAGTTTCTCAACCCAGCACAGCCAAAAATACAGCAAGACTGTCAGAGCTCAGAGAGGAAACGCTTTTGCTGCAGCGTGAGCGAGCTGCCAGGAACAAACATTAGAGGAACATACTATAACTTTGTCCTCTTCCTCCCCTAATTGCCTTTTTTTATACCACACACTTCTCTCCATGCCTTCCTTTTCTCTCTCTGCTCGTTTCACCGCACTCATTTCTGCTACAGATTCCGTCTGCTCCAGCGCACGGGCGAATCGGCACTTTGCGCGGCCACAGCCACTAAACTTCCGATAAAATCAATGTTTAATTCACATCGCTCGAGGCCATTGACAGAGAACGTGGAAGGCTTTCATCTACAAAGAGATACGCAGGGGCTGCTCGCATGCACCGAATCTCACAGAATTAGTGCAATCGTCACGAGCCGCCCCATTTATTTCACTGAGTGTGTTCTTCCTGACGCTGAGAAGATGTGAAGTTCAGGAGGAGACACATGCAGCTCACCCAGCGAATCCGTGCCTGTACAGAGTGTGTGTACATCAGTGTGTGTGTGTGTGTGTGTGTGTGTGCGCAAAAGACTTCAACATAAATAAAGAAAATATGCAAAATAACCTGCAATTATATGTTTCAAACAGAGACTGCGATAGACAGGCAAAAAAGATGGACTACAGCTTTAGTTTTTAACTTTTAACACGGATGTATCTTATAACACACTTCAGGCTGATACAGGCTGAGCTGCACGTCAAAACTGATTCTGGTTCCCCAGCACCCCTGACCCGAGACAACATCCTGGAATATACATGCAAGAACATCAGGGGAGTAACTCAACAGTTCCTGCCATGCTGTGTTTAATCTCAGGAATCTCTCTGTATGGTTGTAGTTCTCTCTGTTATTTAGATGAGATACTGCACAAACCTCCAGCCATCGTAACGCCACCTGAGAGCTTTCTGCTTCAGCTGGAACTCATGACCTCAGATGGGCACCTACAAGCCTCGTCTGCACGGCTCACTTGATCTGCCGAATGTTAATTTAAATTCATCAACCTTTTTAAACAGCTTATTTATGTAATCCCCCACACTACCACCCGCCATAAAAAGATGAAAAATATGCCTGCTTTCGAAAAAGCATAAATAATTAGCATTTTGTTCAGAGATAGCTTATTAAACAAAGCAGGAGCTTAGCAAAGGCAGCAGCGTTTGAAGTGCTGGTGAATAATCCAGCTGAATGTGTGTTTGCCCTGCAGCGCTGAAGACAGGCCAGAATCACCATACATACAGACATTGACTTGTGACTCACAGCTGAAGATTACTGACACATGAACTTCAACAGCAGCGCACAGAGCATCTGTCCTCTGCTAAACCCTGAACTCTCTGTAGTTTCTGGAGATCTTTGTTCCAACAGTCGCATCTCCAAAGATGATCATCTATCGTTTGGTCCACTGTACGCTCCGCAAACACAGGACACTCTGGTGTCCCATGATTTATTTTACGAGACCCATTAGATTTGTTATATAATCTATTATTAAACAGAATATTAAGCCACATTTAGTAACCTGCTCAAACAAACATCTTGTTCTTAAATAAATATTTTTTATATATAAATGAATATGAGTGTATATATTTATATAGTCTTGAACATCTTGTATTTATGAAAATTTCATTTTACAATTTCATTGTATTTGTGAAAAAGTTCATCGATAAATGCTGTACAAACCAGCATTGGGTCCTAAACAAGCCAGTCCTATAGAGTGACACATTAAGTTTAATTTTTATTTCACATGTATTTAATGATTATTGCTATAAAACAGCAGAACGTGACCAAAAAATAGCAAAAAATGGCATGTGACTCATTTGAGACCCATCATAGCAAAACCTGACAGTGATGGACAGGGTGGAAATGTCAGACCTTTGACCTTTGGATGTGAACCCGAGGCAGTCGTTGTACTTTCTGCCGGTCCCTGTGAACGCTACCGAGAAAAAATGATCTGAGATTTAGCCAAAAACACAATTATGAGTGTGCACCCTTTAAATGTCTAAACCTCACATGAATCTCCTTAAGCTGTTTGATTACTCAGAGAAACAGGCATAAAGACATTAAAGCATTCAGTCTAAGCACAGACAAAACACGACTGAGTGATTTAATCCAAAATCTCATAACTTTAAAGGTTACCATAACTTTCAGTGGAAGAACGGTTTAGCTCTTGAAATGTGTACAGTATACAACAGTTGTTTGTCTTTGACACTAACACAGTTGTTTGTCTTTGACACTAACAGGCGGTGTGTAAAGTTCTCCGACTGTTGTTTGTGTGTCAAACAAGCAGCAGCATCCCACACTCTTCAGAGGTTGAACTCGCTTTTCTGTTTGCATTTAATTCATATGCTTGTGCGAGATTTTGCTGTTATGACCCAATGTGTTCCAAGAGCTCTCAGAAATAGTTTCCTAACAACCCATTCTGACTCACTGTCACCTTGAGCTCAGTTGTGTGGTCATGTTTGTGCATCAAACATCACCTTGATAGCTCCTCACAGGTGACCGTCATACTCCAGAGCTAACAGCAGAGACGTGGGTGTTGACCTCTGCACCCGTGACCTTGAGTGACCGCTGCTCCTCTAAACACACGGTGCAGAAAGTTCAGGGTTGTAAACTTACCAAACATTTTCTTTTAGCAGCAGTGATAAATAAATAAAGCAACTAATTCTGATTGTTCAAGAGGGCCGGCAAAGAATAGTCTAGTAAATAAAAACTGTGTTCAGTTACCACTGATAGAACAAAAACAACATATAGTAGTTACATTATGTGAAATATGTAACTCTGTCTAGTGTGTAATGCAAAATGAATTTGAAAATAAAACATTCATTCACAATGTTTGATTTTCAGAAGATCAGCCCTTTTTAAAAAATAAATATCTACAAACATGCTACATGTGTTGTTCTTTAAAACGCTGAATTGCATTTAGAAATTTGATTACAAAATACACAAACAGCACACTGTCCTGAGGCTAGGTCTTACAATTAAAGCAGTAAGCCATCAGAGGCCTGAATCAGTGATCTGTGGAGTTCCAGC
>JAZGTI010014164.1:0-14303 GCA_036877585.1 Botia kubotai
TGAGCACATTAACTTATCTATGGTTGTATTTGGAATAATGAGCACTTTTAGATCAAACACGTACCTGTAATGGTATATAGCACCATTTGACAACTATGCCATAGCTTCAAGAGTGGGTGTCAAGTTCCAAAAAAGTTTCCCTATGATTACAAGCCCCTATGATTGTTTCTATTGAGCACCATTTTTGTTGAAGTAATAAAATGCKATATGGTACATCTGATGGTTCTACATAGAACCATTTGACAAAGGTGCCATATAGCACCTTTTAAAATAGGTGCTATATAGCACTAAAAGTGGTTCCCCTATGATTACGAGCCAAAGAACCACTTTTAGTGGTATATAGCACCATTTGTTTTTAGAGTGTAGTTGCGTTCCATTTTCCAGGCTGCTCTTTTCAGGGCCTGTGTATGCTCGTTATACCACGGCGTTGGACTTATCTTTTTTTAACCGTCCCTTATCTTTTTTTAACCGGAAAGGAGCAACTATATCTAAGGTGTTAGAAAATAGGGAGTTAACATTTTCTGTTGTGCTGTCAAGGTTTTCAAAGTTATTTGTTACGTTAAGGAATGAAGACAGTTCAGGTAGATTTTTGATGAAAGAATCTTTAGTGGTAGAATTTGTTGTTCTACTGTATTTATAGCAAGTAGCCGATTTTGCAGCCATAGGTAAATGTATTTTACAGGACACCAGATAATGATCTGAAATGTCTTTGCTCCGCTGCAGAATATTAATGTCATCAACATTTACACCATAAGACAGGATTAAATCTAAGGTATGATTACGGCATTGAATTGGTCCTGACATGTGAAGTGCAACACCAGTAGAGTTCAAAATGTCTTTAAAGCCAAACCCTGCGCATCCTTTTCATTATTCACATGGATGTTAAAATCACCAACAATTAAGACTTTATCGGTGGACAGTACTCTTTTGAGTCTGGGTAGCTGTAAATGCATTCCTATAAAGTGCAGCAACACCTCCCCCTTTGCGTTTTGGACAAGGCTCATGCTTTAATATTTAGGCACGTATTATTATTAATATGTATTATGTATTATCTTTTTTATTTGTTTAACATTGATTAAATTGCCAATTAATTGTTTACGGTTTTTTGTATTTACCAGTCCAGAGGGCAGACACAGTCTATTATAATATTAAATAATATTATAATATTAAGGTGATTCTATGTGTTGCAAATTTTAGTAGTATTAATAAGACTATGTGCCAAATTTCTAGAACGGATCAGTAGAGACTCCTCCCTTTATCTATGGTCAGTAAAATTAACATAATTAAATGGTTACTTTGCCACAATTCATCTATCTCTTCCAGAATTTACCCATTTATTTACCTGTGTCTTTTTTAAACTCCTGGATTCAATTATCATGCCATTTATCTGGGCCTATAAGATTCCCTAAATAACAAAAATTCACCCACCCAAATGGAGGGCTTAGGGCTTTCAGTTTTTAAATTTTACTATTGGGCAGCCAATTTTAATAGGGCTTTATGTTACTGGCAGGAGGCATTCCTGGTCAGATCATGGTCTTGCCATCCTGAGATATTCAGAGACATTATAAACTCTTTCAAACTTCCAGCAATGATTGATGGTCATGATTTTTGCTAAAAAATACTTTTAAATTGGAAAACTTCAGACTTTTCATGTTTTACATGTGATACAGCTGGAGGATATACATTCCATTAAGTCCAAATCTCATTGAGCGACTACTGACGCAAGGAAATGGGTGACACCGGGGTCTTCCACAGGGACGAGGGGCCGGCTTTCCATGATGAGGGTAGGATCCAGGATGACGCCTGCATTCCCCCAAGACCTTTCCTCTGGTCCGTACCCCTCCCAATCCACCAGGTACTGCAGGGTACCACCCCGGTGTCTGGAGTCTAAAAGCTCCTTGGCCCGATAAGCCTCCTCGCCATCCACCATGATTGGGGGAGTCTGTTGTCCGGGCGCTTCCTCAGTCTTCCCCCCAGGTCCACTAGCGGGTTTTAACAGAGACATGTAAAAAGTGGGAGAAATGCGGTAGTTAGAAGGGAGTCTGAGGCGAAATAAAAAGGGAGTAATTTTTCTAACAATTTAAAAAAAAGACCCACATCAAAATCTAAAAAGTAATTTGGCAGTTTCAAAGGAGGTAGGAAGCTTGGGTAGAGGAATGAGACGACAGACCTTGGAAAATCTATCAGTAATTGTGAGGATTATAGTGTTACCTTGAGAACTAGGGAGGTCTGTGATGAAATTAATTGCAATGTGCGACCAGGGTCGTTGGGGTGCTGGTAGAGGTTGGAGAATACCGTCTGGGAGCTGTTTTGGAGTTTTGGAAGTCTGACAGATGGTACATTGGTGAATGTAACTGATAGTATCTGGGGACAGGGAGGCCACCAGTAGCGCTTTTTAGAAGTTCAATCAAGGCAGTAATCCCAAGATGACCAGAACTGGGAGAATCGTGGACTAAAGCTAATAGGCGTCTACGCAAAGGTTTGGGTACAAAGGTTTGATTAGGTGGGCAGTTAGCTGGGGGAGGATTCTGACAGTTGGCTAAGTTAATTTCAGTAGAGATATGCCACAAAACTGTTGCCACAAGTAGTGTGCCAGAAATGATGGGTTCTTGACTAGGAAAAGGAGGGATGTCTTCAGACTGTCGGGAGAGTGAATCAGCCTTAACATTCTTAGACCCAGGGCGATACGTCACTGAGAGCTGAAATCTAGTAAAGAACAAAGTCTATCTGGCTTGGCGAGGAAGTCTTTTGGCCAAACGAAGGTATTCAAGATTCTTATGATCTGTTAAAATAGTGAATGGATGGGTAGCTCCTTCGAGCCAATGCCTCCACTTCTCCAAAGCTAGCTTCATGGCTAGTAATTCGTAAATCGTAATTGCGTTACGCAGGGGATAATTTACGGGAAAAGAAGGCGCATGGGTGTAATTTAGGGGAATCCCTTTGACGTTGGGATAGAATAGCGCCCACCCCTGTATTAGAAGCATCAACCTCAACAACGAAGGGTAACTCAGGGTCGGGATGTTTCAAAATGGGGGCCAAAGTAAATTGTCTCTTCAACTCTTGAAAGGCTACTTCGGCTTGAGAGGACCATTTCAATCTGTTCGAGGTTTGTTTGGTCATGGAAGTAAGCGGGGAACAACTGAATTAAAATTTGTAATGAAACGTCTGTAAAAATTTGCAAAACTTAGAAATCACTGTAACTCCTTGACAGTTTTTGGTTGTGGCCATTTAGCTACAGCTTCTACCTTGGATTCGTCCATGGCCACACCATCCTGACTAATAATATAACCTAAGAAAGTAGTATGAGTTTGATAGAATTTGCATTTCTCTTGTTTTACATAAAGTTAATGTTTAAGAAGACGTTTTAGAACTGCTTTGACATGTTTGATGTGTTCGTCAATGGATTTAGAATATATCAAAATGTCGTCAATGTACACAATTTCCCACTTGTCGAGCATATCTCTAAGCACCTCATTCATAAATGACTGAAACACTAATAGGCATTGGCTAGACCAAAAGGCATAACTAGGTATTCATAATGACCCGAGGTGGTGGAAAAGGCTGTTTTCCACTCATCACCTTCTTTTATCCTAACTAAATTATATGCACTGCGGAGGTCGAGTTTGGTATAAATTTTGGCTTGTCTAAGTTGTTCCAGAGCAGAAGGGAACTAATGGTAACGGGTATCGAAATTTTACAGTAAAATCGCTGAGTGCACGATAATCAATACAAGGTCTTAAACCACCGTCTTTCTTCTTTACAAAGAAGCCGGCCGAAGCCGGGGAATTTGAGGGACAAATGTAGCCTTTCTCAAGCTCTTCTTTAATGTAGTTTTTCATGGCTTCGGACTCGGGTTGAGATAAGGGAAAGATGCGTCCCTTAGGGGGAACCGCACCAGGTACAAGCTCGATCTATTGAGCGATGAGAAGGGAGTTGCATAGCCTTCTTTTTGCTAAATACCTCCATATATTCCTGATATACTAGCGGTATAGAGTCAGTTGTAGTATTAATAGTGGTTTTAGGAAATGAAGCAGTGCGTGAAGGGGTAACAGCTTGTAGACAGTTATGATAACAAGAGGGTCCCCACTGAAGAAGCTCTCCGTCTTTCCAGAAAATTATGGGTTCATGTTGCCTTATCCAGGGTAAACCTAGAATTACAAAATGGTGAGGTGACAGTATAACATAGAACTGAATGTCCTCTGAATGGAGGATGCCAACTGTCAATTTAATGGGTTAAATGAGTGACTCCATGATCTTTTAGGGGTTGACCGTCTATCGCCTCCACTCTTAAAGGACAATCAGAGGGGGTTAAATGTAGATTATATCTTTGAACAACATCATTGGATAAAACATTTCCTGCTGCCCCAGAGTCAATAAGAGCCAAGGTTTCAATGGTCTGGTCTGCTATAATCAATTTAACAGGCAATGAAATATTTGCATGGGCCTTATCTGAAACAAAGGTAGCACTCACCAAGCACCGGTCAGAACTTGGACGGATAAGACAAGTTGCCTTGAGGTGTCCAGCATCTCCACAGTAGAGACAAAGATGATGTTAAATGCGTTGATGCCGCTCATCTTGAGACAGGTGAGTATAACCCAATTGCATGGGTTCCATCAGCTGAGTCCTTTGTTTTTTATAAGGTTGTTCTAGTGGTATTGGTTGAATTATTTTGTAATAATTTTTTACATTATATTCACAAAAACCCCAAAATAAAAAATATTTTTTTTTAATTATTTAGCAACTGTTTAAAACACCTTATTCCGCATTAGTGCTCGTAACTTCATAACAGTTTGTCAGATCAACAAGTGCCTTATACAGTTCTGAAATATCCTCTGGAGTCAGTTTGTTAATAATTATTAAAAAAAAGTTGAATTTTTTTATTCATGTTCATGATGGGATGACCAAATGTTTGAAGTGTGCCAGGCTGCTTTTTGGTTACGCGGCTGTAACTCAGGAAGGCAATAAGATATGGTCATCAAACGTGGTACACATATGTAGGAATCTTATCTGTGGTCAAAAAAAAATATCACACCACTATAATGTAAAAAAAAACTCTAAAATGACTAATACCAAAGTTAGCTCAATCGACTAGAAAATTGACATGCAGTGTCTTTGTCCAAGGTGTCATGATTGTTTTTGAGGACATTTGATTATTTTGAAAAACATGGCCACCATCAGCCAATGAAGTCTGAGCACCTATTAGACAAGATTAACAAAGGCCGATTAGAACGAAACTCAGTGAATTCTGAACAACTTTGCCTCTAGAACCACTGCTGTCAACCGAACTGCTCTTTAAATATTTGAGAATATTTAAAAACCTTCTTTTCAGAACTAGTCCTAGGTTTTCTCCCAACCTCAGTTAAACCAGTGCGGTACAATTCTCTGGATTTACTTTGCATTTGGAAAGCTATAACAAGGTTTTTTTTTTAAAATGGCTGCGCCAAAGTGTACCAAGTGTGTATTTCCTAAATTAAACAACAGAAGACCACAAAACTATGTGAGTTGATGCATGTTGTGATTCTAAAGAAACATGCAAAATTTCAATGGGGCAATAGATTGCACTACAGCAGTTATAAAATGATGTATTTCCATGATGATTGCCTTAATTTGGTGAAAGTTGTTATTTTCATCTCTGTTTTAGGTGCCTATAGGCTTGCTAAATAATACATATCACTAATATATGCCTGTATTTTGTGTATATGGAATTACAAATTCACAAATACATTTCATGTGTGGGAAAACAGGCCGTTCTGAGGTTACATGCTAAGTTTAATCAATTTTACATTCATTTTAATATTTAAAATATGCCTGCTGAAATTGGATTTAAATACTTTTTATATGGAAGTCAGGACATTCTAAGGTTACATGCTAAATTTAATAAATACGTTTATTGAAAGAGGAAATAACAGCAGTTTTTTAAAGAACAACCACATCATTTCAGATGAAGGCTGTAGTTTTGTATTTTGTCCAGTAGAGGGGAATTCATTTTAAGTCCTCATGTGCCATTAGTGCTGAAATGTTTAGAACTGTATTTGAAAAACCATACAAAATATAAACAATGTTTTCTGAGTTTTATCATTACTTTGCAGATAAATATGTATGTGTCAAAAATATTCTGTTTAGAAAGACAATTTCTTGTAACCTCACAACAGCTTACTGGAAAAATCTTTTATCTGCACTGACCTTTTACAGACAAGCTAGCACTAAATTATTGTATCCCTCCAAACAAGTGTGCGGTAATATGCTTTAGTGCTTCAAGTAGTGTGGTAAAATTTAATCATGTAACCACATAATTCTCTAATCATGTATTTCTGTGATCATGTATTTTCTTATCGTCTGTTTATAGTATTCTTATAGTTATTGGTTGATGTTCAAAATATATTCTTTCCTGGAAACTACCCTTAACATGGTTAAACTAGATGAAGGTATAACTGGACATTCTGTCCCTAGACATTCTGTCTCAGTACTTATGTGGGTGTCAATCTTACATCACTTGATCCTATGCAAAATATGCTAGGGCAAGGATTTTTCCCCTTATCTAGTGGTTCTGTGTGAAATACACAGAGCAGTTGGGTCTAACTATTTTAATTATGTCTTACGTGCAAAAAAAACAAGGCCACTTGGGCGCCAGAGATTGGAGGTGTTCATGGGTGTTTCCTGTTTTTCCTTATTTATTGTTTTCTTGTTTTAGCTACTGGGCACACATGATAAAACAGCAACAGTAGTATTTTCCACCACAGTAGTATTGTTGTACCAGAAGTTTAAAACCAACTAAAGTGGTCAAGTACAATTTTGCAATTACGACTAGTGAAGTCGATATTAAAAGTACATCTTTAGTCAGCAACATGATTTAAAATTATCCATTGCAATTTATGAAATGTTTACCAGTGTTTCAAAGGTGTTTATTGCTTAGAAGTTCATAATGACGCTTTAATAAAACTCAGAATATTAATATTAGACATTGATTGACTTGATTTACAGACCACACATGTAGTTCCAGCTGTGAAGTGTTTGTAGAAATTGTTACTTGAGGAAAGGTTTAAATGTGTATATGATTAAAATAAGCCAAAAAAAAGGTACATCACTTCAAATTTCATCCATAATACTCACAGATACTAGGACATGTTAGTTTGTTAATTAGTTTGGTCTAAAAAATATAAAAATACCTACGAGACGAACAGTATTCCACTAAAATGATGCTCAACAGTTGTCTAAAGAAAATATCTTATATTGGAGAAAGCGGCTTATTTGTTAAGGGTTTTTGGCATCCCAGCATGTACTGCAGCATGAATATATTATGCAAATATTGTTACAGAATTGTTACAACCAACTTGGTACAAAAAAACACTACATTCCTTAACTCAAAAAGTCTGAAATGTATTATTACATTACAGTCTATCAATATACAAATTTAGTACCATGACAAACTAAATATCAGATTTAACTTTTTGTGAATGCATACACAACAGCAGAAAAGAGCCCTGACAAACCAGTTGAGAACCCCAGGAGGAAACTGAACTACACTAGCTGGTGACAAACCTTAGCCATTAAGATTCAATAGCACATGTACATACAAGAACCAGCATGATTGTGGTTAAATATTTTAATTTCAGAATTCAGAGCTCAGAGAGTATGTCATTATGACAAATACCAATAAAAAAAAGACACAGATTTCCAAGTGTTATTGTTAATACAGGAATTATGGAATTTGGTCAACTTGATACTTATTTGTAAGCATTAAAGATAAATTACAAAGATAAGGGGAAAAAAAATCTCTTAATATATCCCAATTATGTGCCCATGATCTGCAAGGTTCATCTGCGACTAAGCTGCTTTTTAAAGGCCTTAAGGGACTTCGCCATCATGGGTGCCACTCCTATGAAGATACAGAACAAACAAATCACATGCAAATCACAAGAGTGTGTAACAGACAGTTGTGCATATAAAAAGATACTAGTGTGTGGGAGAATGTCATTTTCAATAAATATACTGTGTGTATTCTGATTGTGTTCCCATACAAATACATTTTGGCCTGGTTTCACAGACAGCTCATGCATTTCAGTCTGGGACAGTCTTAATTCAAAGCAAATTGCATGGGCATCAGCGTCTCAAGAAGCACACCAGTAATTTTTTTTTTTCAAGGGCACATTTGTAAAAGCTACTACTGGCTACTGTATATAGGCCACCTGGGCACCACACAGAGTTTATAAAAGAGTTTTTTTTATCAGTAGTAGTACTGACCACAGATAAAGTCCTAAATTTTGACGATTTTATCTTCCATACGGACAATGACAAATATGCATTGGCTTTTAAAGACATTTTAAATTCTGAGTTTCACAACGTGTCAGGACTCACTTTTTGTCCAGATTGGCCTACTTGAAGTCTTTTAGAAGAAAACAAACAACCCCAGATATTTATTTATTTGCAGTGGCTAAATTAACAAAAAATACAGCATCAACTGCTTCAGACAGCTGTCAATAACATAGCAGTGATAATTTAATAAATTTCTTTAAAAACAAAATGTCAGACAACAAATTATAAACATCCAATTGCCTGCTGCACAATCACATTAGACAGCGCATGGTAAGCACAAGGAGCAACAGCAGTCATTCGCTACTTTAGGCAAGGATAAACTGTCAAAAATAAAATATCCAAAACAACAACATGTATGCTAGATTCTATACCTACCAAATTTTTGAAAGAGATACTTGAAATTACCTGAAATTAAAGATGCCCTACGTAGTATTATTAACTCATTATTGCTGCTGGGATATGTCAAAAAAGCTTAAAAGCTGGCTGTTATCAGACCTATTAAAAAAACAACTTAATACCAGAGAATTAGACAAATTAGACCCATCACAAATCTACATTTTACTTCAAAAATTCTTAAGGTGGCGTCTCTACAGAATTGTTCTTTCCTGGAAAGAAAAGGTATCTGCGAGGATTTACTGTCAGCATTTAGACTGTATCAAAACAAAAACTGCTTTCATCAGAGTGACAAATAATCTACTCCTGTTGGCCAACTGTGGTTGCATCTCTCTTCTAGTGCTACTGGACCTTAGCGCAGCCTTTGACAGTATTGTCCACAGCATTCCCATGTATAGGCTTGAAAATTATGTCGACACATAATGGAACTGCACTGGCATGGTTTAAATCATATTTATCTGAACGATTTTAGTTTGTTGCTGTGAGTGAAAGTGTTACATTGATTACAAGTTCAGTATGGAGTGCTGCAGGGCCCTGTGCTTCGGCCTCTATCTTTTACCTTGTACATACTACCTCTGGGAGCAATTAAGAGACAAAGTTAGTTTTCACTGCTACACTGCCAATGTCCTGCTATATATTTCTTTGTGGCCAGACAAGACAAATAATTCACCAAACAAACAATTCATAAATGCATAAGTTAAAATGCATAGTTGATATTAAAACCTAGATTACAACTTTCTACTAAGCAGAAGTTTTAAATAATTTACCCAAATCTTTATCATGTAACAACCCAGAATACTGTCCAACTCTGGATGGATGCTCTGAAAAGCCTTCTTCATCGGCTAAGAATCTGGGTGTCCAATTTGATAGCAATTTGTCCATTAAAAAGCCACATTTTCAATATTTGTAAACTTCATTTTTTCATCCTAAAAATCTATCTAATCTATCTAAAAATCTAACTACAAAAACGCCAAATGGTTTAAAATGCATTAGCCAGATAACAAAAGTATGATCATATTAGGCTGGTTCCATCAACACTGCACTGGCTGCCTATTAAGCATCGCATAAAATTCTACTAATTATCTAAAAGGCCCACGTTCACTGCGATCTCAAGTTTCAGGCCAGTTGATAACACCTAGCATTTCAAAATCAAGCGAGGCTTGTAGAGCCTTCTCATACTTGGCACCCAAACTCTGGAAGTTCTCCCAGTGTTGTCCGGGAGGCAGATACATTCTGTTATCTTAAATCTAGCTCACAGATAGTCCTACAGTTTTATGACTCAAAACCCTTAATGGATTGTTAGGCTGCATTAATGGGGACACTTCCCATAAGAAAATATGTACTGCCTCTGCTCTTTCATTTCCCCAAGATCCTGTACTCAATGGGTCTGGACTTTATTTAGACCAGTTGGTGAGGAGATGGGACGACCCCTGAGACCCAGACCCAGCTCCAGTCTGATCTGACACTTATCCCAGTTCTAGTTCAGACAGATGCTCATCCTCAGGCAAATTTAAGAAAACAAAATCAGTCCCAAAGTTTTTTCTCCATCTATACATAATTGGAGTTTTGGTTTCTTGCCACTGCCACCCTGTTTACTTGCTTACTGGGAGACTGCTGACATTTACCTTGGTTTAGGGTTTTCTAAATTGTTAATATTGATTTTAATGTAATTAACTACAGTCTTAAAGACTTTACTATTTCACCATTTTCCCCCCATTCTTTTTTATAATGCAATCTTCAGATATTTTATGGTATTACTGCAAATTCCTTATATTTAGTGTACTCCTGCTCTATAAAATTTTATGTTCTTTCTAACAGCATGTCTTGCTTAATATAACACCTGTCTTCTATCAGGCTAGTTGACTTAATGTTGCATAGTCTCTGAAAAAGTACAGACCATTTTGGCAAGCTGATATAAACCACCAGGATTGGTATGAGCCTCAGGGCTCGCAAAATCGCTAGCTAGTGTCATCCAGTCGGGCTACCAAAACATATTACCGCCCTGCCCGTCTCATAGGGAGGAAAAATATATTGCAATGCTTTTGATTCTCTCAAAAATTTGGCCGGGTAATTATGTTGTATGTAATTTTCGGGCATCGGGAAACCACTAGCAATATGTGGGGTATTGAAATCGCATTTAAATGTGCGCTCGCTTTCAACTTTCACTTTCAATTCTCGATCATGCGACCTGTGACGCTCGTCCTGTCTGTCATCACTGTCCTTACATGACAAGTGAAATCTCCCGCAGCAAGCTTAAACGTGAAAAACGTGGAAAGGAAATCGCTAAAAGTTGTGTGTGTGCGTGTATAAAAATAAGAGCCGCATGGATTTACGCAGGTATTTCGGTTCTGAAGTGGAGACACACAGATGCAGAAAGCTGAGGAAGGAGATGCTATGCCCTCAACGGTGAGTGGCATTTTCTTATCCGTGACTTCACTTGATATTTCATATTCAGAATCTGACAGACTGAATTATGTTCTACATTGTTTTTACAAGTTCATAGAAATTTAAGTTCAGTCAGAACCAAATATTTGTATTAATGATTGTAATTTGATTATTTTATACGATTGTTATTTGTGTTTTGAAAATGTGTTTGATTGATGTTTTGTCTCCTTTACAATATTCTACATTAAAAATGATGTCTTTATTTGAGCTACTTAAATTCATTTTGGGCTACCAAAATCTGAAGAGTGCCTGCCCGAAGGGCTACCAGAGATTTTGAAATTTTGCGAGCCCTGAGCCTTCACATGCAATAACCGGTATTTCTGATGCACATGCATTTCCTCAAATGGTTCAGATATGTTGTTGACAACTTCACATTCATAAACCGATTACAATTTTAGTATCATTAATTAGACTTCTTAATGCATCTTATAAACAAAGTTTGCATGTAATAATAATACCATGTTCTGCATTATACACATTTCGTTTTTTGTGTTTCTCTTCTTCATATGTAAAGCTTATTTAAAGCAATGCAACACTGTAACAAAAGGCATTATATAAATAAATTGAATTAAATTACATATTCTAATTTAACTAAGCCTAGCTTAATATAAGCCCTGTCTGTGAAACCAGGCCTTGACTTTTGTACAATTACCCATTTTGCTCTTATTAGCCAGATGGAGTTGCGGTTTACATATTTTTTTTTTAAATTACGTATTACTTCTATTATTAAATTATTCCACTGCACAAGCTGAAACAAAAGGTAGTAGCACTCTTGATTGATTTACATAGTGCCGCCCTATGCAGGTATAAGGCTCCCCAAAGAATTAAAACAAAAGGAACGCTATTACCCCAGTGTATACCTCATTTACATCTACAAAAGTATGAAACTGCAAAATGTAAAGATATAACACACTAAATAAAAATAGCCTGTAATTTGTTGGCACAGATGTGCCAATCAGTTAACCAGGTAAATCACTAGATGCCAACCATTGTAATCACTTGCTCAGCCCAAATACACTTATTACAATTAACTTAACATGAAAAAGACGATTGTTGCGGAATAAACCATTATTCATGATGTGTTCCACTAACGTTTAATCTTCCGTTGGTCTTGTGTTTGGACAGAACTGTTGGAGGGTTTTGGAGACTCACTGAAGTTGGATCTTCTGCAACTCTTATGTGTTTTTACATTACTGTAAGGTAGAAAGTATTAACAAAACAGAGCACATTTGCTTTTTAAAAGACAAGGTAATATACTTCACATAGGAAGGGAGGAAAATGCAGCAACAAACTTTAGCTGACATATTAGGTCACCAAAAATGTTAAAATACGATGTATACAATTGTTTTATTATGATAGTTATTATTGTTATTGTATAATGGTTACATGAGGTATACACAGCTGGCTTCCTGAGCTCAGTGTGGTGTGAACTAACCTGGGTTTTTCTGTTGAGTGAATGAGTGTCACAGGACCAGCCGTGCCATGAATCTCCTGTTGGATTCTCACATTTCTAGGTGGCTTAGCAGCTGAATGAATGAAGGCCATTTTCACCTGTCTGCCTGCCAGGTCAGTGTGTGTGACAGGGACAGCAGTTTCACACATTACCAGGAGGAGCTCAAACATGTGCACAGTGTGACAGTTAAAGTTGTGGTAATGGATCTTAAAGTCCATCCACAAGTGAATCAGGCTCAGTTACTGTGACAGTCCTAGCGATTTTGAATGTAAAGTTAGGGCAGCAGGATGCAGAATTGTACTTTGAATTTTTATTATATAAACATCAGAGTTAAATTTTAATTCAACATTGTTGCAAAATTCAAATCAGTTGACTTTGGCTATTCTTCCTTATTCAACCAATAAAAAATAAAAAACGTTTGAGAATAAAAATTTCACAGATCAAATGGAATGAACTCCTATCTTTTAAAACTGGTTGTATCGGAGCATTCTTTAAAGATTAAAATGCAAGGTATTTGGTAAAGTGACAATGTTTAGATCAATTAAAGATCTGCAGCTATGATCTTTTACAGAAACAACATCATCCATTAAAAGATGAGGCTGAAACAAATGGGCCAAAGTGGCATTTTCTAGATTAATGCAAACAGAAAAATTTTAAACACTATTCATCTACACTCAGAGCTCTATAGTTAACCCCAATGTCACAATTGGGCTTTAAATCTATTTATAGCCTGAAGAGACAGATAGTCAGATGGCCACATTACCACAGAGACCAATCGTATTTAAGTGCATATCAAGCTCAACTCTGCACACTGCTGGGGAAATACTTAAACAAGGCATAGAGATTAAACTTGCAAATTCTCTCCCAACAGTCAGTGAAAATCTGTCTAATGTACTGAATTAGACTATATGATTTTACAAGCCATGTTTACAGTAGAAGAAAACCACATCAGTATTTGTATAAACTATAGCTGGTATACTGTATAAGAAAATAGCATGTCATAGAAAAAAAAATGTATCAAACAGTAAAAATATCACTGTTTATAGTGCCTTGCAAAAGTATTCATACCCCTTGACCTTCTCCACATTTTGTCACATTACAACCACAAACTTAAATGTTTTTTATTGAGATTATGTAATTTATCAACACGAAGTAGCACATAATTGTGAAGTGGAATGAAAAAAATACATGGTTTTCAAAATTAAGCAAATAAAAATCTAAAAAGTGTGGTGTGCATTTGTATTCAGCCCCCCTGCATCAATACTTTGTATAGCCACCTTTCGCTGCAAATACAGCTGCAAGTCTTTTGGGGTATGTCTCTACCAGCTTTGCATCTAGAGACTGAAATTTTTGCCCATTCTTGAGCATCTGTGAACAGCAATTTTCAAGTCTTGCCACAGATGCTCAATGGGATTTAGGTCTGGACTTTGACTGGGCCATTCTAACACATGAATATTCTTTGATACAAACCATTCCATTGTAGCTCTGGCTGTACGTTTAGGGTCATTGTCTTGCTGGAAGGTGAATCTCCTTCCTAGTCTCAAGTCTTTTGCAGCCTCCAACAGGTTTTTTTCCAGGATTGCCCTGTATTTAGCCCTATCCATCCATCCATCTTCCCATCAACTCTGACCAGCTTTCCTGTCCCTGCTGAAGAAAAGCATCCCCACAGCATGATGCTGCCACCACCATGTTTCACAG
>JAZGTI010014165.1:0-14300 GCA_036877585.1 Botia kubotai
TATACTTTCAAAAATCAAAGATCTTTTGGATTTGACTTCTCCAGTATGTGGCAAACAGTCGGTGACATCTGTTACCACATTAAAATGAGTACACCTTGTCCTAATCCACAGAAATTAAAAATAAAAATATCAATCCCAGCATGCCTCACATAATTTATCATTTTAAAAGGTTTTCCATCTGGTTGGATTTGTCCTAACAATGGAACAGTATTGTAAGTGCTATTGTTTAATCCAGCAGTCACCATATCCACAACCAACCATGAGCTATTTATCAGACCTATGAAAATATCTAGGCAGAAGAATGGCCCAAACTACATCATCACTCAGTGTGACCTCTAAACATGTCTCTTTTGCCCGGATGGCATAGGGTACCTCCTAAAATGCCACTGTGTAAAGTGAGAGAACTTCACACTTTTTAAATCAAAGTTATGTGTTTTCACTCAACTTGGGGATTTGTTTCAAACTTAAAAAATCTCTCAGACAAAACATTGTAGTGTAATGATTAATATAAACATTACCATGTGGGGTACCAAGTCCATGTGGGGTGCTGTACTTAAAGTGCAATTTCACTCATATTACTATAAAATCTTTTAACTTATCGCAAATATATACAGTTTACTTTGAAACTGAAATTACCAGCAACCTCTCTTAAATGTTGAGGTCAACAGTTATAATGACATTACATCCTGGCATTAAAATATCAATGTTAAAAGTATGTTCACTGTGTAACACAATCTGCATCTAGCTAATCTTTTACTTTGTGGCATTCTATGCCCATAAACACAGTAAGAACTCACTGTCATTGTCTCAGTTTAGTTAATGTTTAAAGACTCATCTAACTGAAGCATGTTAACTATCACTTGAATGGTTAGTGTCCTTTTATAGTGAGGAAATCACTACAACACCTTCTAAAAAAATACCATCACCATAATAATTTTGAGGCAATATAGTAAAGTGCTGCTTTGTTTGGGAGTTTTATTGTTAAAGATGAACGCTGTTCAAAAATATTGTTGTGTAGTATCAAGGATTTGGTCATTCAGCAATGAATATATCACTTTTATATCAATTAAACATTTAAAATAATAATATTATAAAAAACTAGAAATAAAAGTTTGCTTAAGCTATGAAAGCTTTTACTTTTAGATTATGAGTGAGTCTTTATGGCATCAAGACTATATCAAATGTAACCATGTTTACATATGCAAGATACACATGCAAAACGTAATATAAATATATATAACGTTATCAAAGACAAAATCATATGTAAACCATATATAAAACTAACAACCCATACATAAGGTTGTTAGCCTATTATTAGTTTAAAATAGAGATCTATTGTACAATAGAAATACACAGCAAAACATTGTGTGGTACATTTAGTATTCCCATTTCTGACATGATATTTTTTTTATGTTATAAACAGCTTTATGTTTCACGAAACAGGATAAAAGAAATACTTACAGGCTTCGGCATTGTTATTCTTTTGTCTTTTTCTTTTGACCAGAAAAACGCGCTGGGTGCTTGACACGCTTTTCGTTCTTATGCGGCCGCGTCCGAGAGGTCAGTAACGCGGTGAACGTTCACTGTGACACTCGTTTCTGACTCATTTTTGAAAGATGGTGTTAGAGCCTCGCCCAATCGAAAGCCAGCGAGATAAGTTAGATCATCGTGTTAAAGAGTGCCAGCAGGTCTCTGCTTACAGTGCACCTGCGGAAACTCGACCTTTGATCGGGCTCACGCCCATGCAACGAGGCAGAACTAGAACGCGTCCGCAGATACGTTGAATGGGAGGTTCTTTTTAGTCGCGTCGTTAATAGACAGAAGCTCCGCATTAACAGCCCACTGTCACTTAAAATTAAGTGCGGTTGAGGTCGACAATCTGCTACACGTGGTTATGTGGTCACTTTACTTTTTTGTATTATAATACACAGAGCTAATATATACAAACGAAAAGTAGTCCCAGAAGGTTTTAGGTAAGATTTAGACGCTTAAGAAAAACTTGGCATTGGAAATAATAAGGAAATATACTTAGGAAAGGTAGCACATTTCTTAAGCTTGTCTTCATAATTCCAGCAAAATGGAACCAGTTGGATACAATAAGCACACAAGGGTATAGCACTATCTGTTTAGAGATGCCAGTTTGTTTTATATTTTATCTAACAGAGTAACGTTTATACATTTAAAAATGGGGCCAATGTATTTCCAGACAGAAAAAGTGCATAATGACTCAAGGTACATAAGTGGCAACCAGCTTTATTTTATCATAAGACAGTGTGGTTCACATTGTTTTTGAGTATTTATATTACATTACTTTCACAAAGATTGCATAAAACGTGTAGTGACATTTCCTCAAAAAGTGCCTTTTCAATTACATGTTTTTTTTTTGGTATGCTGGGGAATCCAAGGTATAAAAACACAAGGTAAACAGTAATTCAGACATATGTCTCTTTGACATGTTCTTGATTACACCACACTGGTAGCGATGCCTCATACATAGTTTCAGACGTAGACCTCTGCCTTAACTCTGACGAGGCTCTGCTTATTATAGTATCACAACATGTGTCTTTATCGTCTCTGTTGTGGATGTCATAATTTTCAATGCTAGAAGATGAACCCAATTTCTCATCACTTGGAGATGTGGAACGACTGCACGTTTGCTTTGAAAGACATCTGGCATCCTGAACGGTCAACGAGCCACGGTTTGAGAAAACAGCATGGCAATTGTCCTGAACAGCTTGCTGATAACTTGGAGGATCACTTGGTATTCTGCTGCCCACCTGCTGAAAAATCTCCTTGCTAGAAAAGCGTCTTGGCTCAATCGAATTTAGCACCTCAGGCAGAGTCTGGCTATGACATAATGTTCTCTCAATGGCCTGTTTGGTCGAGCCACTTCGCCCGAAAACGGTCCTGCTTCTAATGTGCGCAGTATTCACTGAATGTGAGCGTCTTCTGGTGGTCTCTGAACAGTTTTGATTGAGCATGGACTGGCGAGTCGGAAAGGAATGTTTGCGTTGATGTTTTCTCTGATTGGATGAAGATGCAATGAGTGGGCTGTTGTGAATAGAGCTTTCTGAGGCGCTGGAGAAGCAACTCTCAAGTGAACTTGAGGACCAGTAGGAGCAGTCTTTGGAGGTTGGTTGGGCCCCACATTTAGGTGTCAACCCAGGACTGTTTCCCAAGCTGTTACTTGCTCTAAACAAAATGCAATCGTCAGAAATCTGCTTTGTTAATAGATTGTCATTAAAGTCCATTTCTGTCTGACTCCTGGTAAGAGCAAGGTGCTGCCGAACACCCTGGCTGAAGACAAATATTGGCTCAGAACGTCTGCGGGTTAAAAGTTTTGTAGTCCATAGCTCCACAGCACTAGAATGTTCCCGAGCTTTCTCTTTAGCAGCAGATTTAATAGACTCCATGTCAGAATAACTACCCTTGTAGGCATCTTCATCAGGGTCATTACTGTCATAGGCAGAGTCATGATGGTGTGAAGAAAAAGAATCTGAAGGAGACATCAAGGATAAATTATCATTTATTATAAAGTCAACCTGTGATTAGATCAGTTGAAGTATTTTGCCTAGGTTTAAAATTGTACCAACAAATGTAAGATAAGGATGTCCACACTTGATAGAACATGAAAAATGAAATGAAATGTAACATATTTGTCAGATATGGTAACTCATACCCGAAATGTGACCTCTGCGTTTAACCCATCACTGGTGAGGAGTGAACACACACTCTTAAGTCGTGAACCCACACACACCCGGAGCATGGGGTTAGGTGCCTTGCTCAAGGGCACTTCATTTGCTACCCCCCAGCGCTGGAATCGAACCAGCAACCTTCTGATTACAAGCCCGACTCACAACTGCCCCCAACATTTAACATTTGCAACATTCTTTGACACTGCATAAACTTAAGTTTCCCTGAAAGTTAAACATTTTTAAATGCTACCTTGGTTATCACTTAGTTCATCTTCATCATCTTTCACACTCTTTGAGTCCCCAAAGAGTGTCAGCGCATCCTCACCAAAAATTTAACAACAGTTGTCAATGAGGAACTGCGCCAGGGTCGTCACCTGCAAATACAACCGCAAGGAGATTAAAAGTCAGAATTAAGTCATTTAAAAGTCATAACAAAAAATTACATATTGGAACACTTTGTACATAGATTCCATGAAAACAGGTTACACGAAAGATAAAAATTTTTTTCTCTGTAAGACTTTCAGTTTTACTCTTTTAGCTTGTTTTTCTGACTCCTGTCCACAAATTGTGTAAAGTTTTTAAGGTCAAGGCTTTTATAAGCGTTTTACAAAAGCGTGATCTACTCACCTCTTTCATCTTTTCCACACTGTCTGCTTGGAGCAGGTTGGGTGAAATGCACACAGCTAGATTGCTTGAATACATCTTGTTGGTATTTGTGTTCTCATGTATGTGGTTCAGGAGAACAATCAAGTGCTTCAACAACTGAATATTGGGATCAGGAAGCTTGTTGACCACTCTACAGAAGAATAATTGATCACAATTTATTTACACTAAACATTTTATACTCAAAGTTAGTAAGGCACAGACATGAAACGACATTCATTTAATATCTTACATTTGAATTTCTGTGCATTTCTGATCTATATCTTCCTTTTCCATTGCAGTCATCCAGGATTTATACTGCTCCGCCATTAGCAAACTACCAGGAAGTTGTCTCAGAAAATCCTGCCAATTAGAACATATGTATACTTTATATTAATAACCAAATACACATATCCAAATGCTGGACACCTTTTCACTAAATCACACAAAACAAATCATCCAGTTACGGTCAGTTCATACCTTAACAAGATCAGCAAGTAGAAAGACTGGCTGCTTATTCAGATCTACTTTAATCCTGTCATTGAGCTGTGCCTTGATTTCTCTCAGACTTCTGGCATTGCCAGCTTTCCTGAACACTCCTTCAGTATATGGACCCTTCTTCATCAGCAAAGTAAGGATGTCCTGTAAAGAAAATTAAGCCAATGAACCATTGAAATGTCTGGAAACTAAACCCATTTAGTATGTAAGATAATAATACATTACTTATGGTTTGGCAGTAGAACACTATTGTAGTACGAACTGAATTTTGATGAATATGCTTATTCTTACCATAATTGGTTTGGGAAGAGATCCATCTTTCTCACAGACATCAGACAGGGCTTGTCCAAACAGTGGTTGTTTGGGATGTACACTAGCATGACTGGAATCCATTTTTTTTCTGTACACGTCGAAAAATGCTCCTCCAACGCCTTTGATGTATGTTCATGTTTTGTACTGAAAATTTAAAAAATACATTAAAATCGGTAAAAATGATCATATTGGTAGCATAGCTTGGTATCATCATTTACAACAATCTGCATGTACAGTACTTTTTGTCTTCCGCATCAAATGTTCAAGAAAACACATTAAAGGGCAAATGGCATTTGAAATAAAAGAAATGAGATATTTAGCTCACCAGAGTAGAAGGTGTTGGTCAGATTGGCATTACTTTGCTGACTAAGGGAAAGTCCTGTGAGAACCTAATAGCAATAACACCAATCAGAATAGGGAATGTTGGGTTGGTGAAATGAAGTGCTTAAGAAAACAAGCTATGTAAACATATATAAAATGTGCCGGTACATCATGAAATCTATATCTATTTCACTAATCTATTAATCATAAGGTGTTAACAAGTGCTGTATGCATAAGATCTTGGGATCAATACTTACAGATGGGGCTGGCATGCTGATTAGGTCCATGCTGCTTTGGGCCAACGATTTACACTGAAACAGAAAGACCAATACATGTGTTTGTCTTGTCAATGGGATTTAGGGAAGTAAGCCAATTCAAACGCAGTGTAATCAGTTTCCATGATGACATTAAGGACAATTGGTGTTTGAAACTGTCGAGAGAAGGTGATAACTTACCACGCCGTAACCACTTAGCACCTTCATAGGTTTGTTGTGCTGTGATGATCAATAGATGCACTCCTCTTGGTTGAATTACCTGCCCAATGGAATTGATATCATTTGTGATTACCATCTTGTGGTTTCATTTATTTATTGGTTTATTTTCATTAACTTATTACATAATGTACCACACAATCAAACTGGTGAATTAGCTCTCAAAATTCATGATCTAAACAGTAAACATAATAATTATAAAAATACAAATAATAAAAAAATGCCAGGATAAAATCAATATTGAACATATTATTAACAGGAATGTATAAGAAATATTATTAACAGAATTATTAAAAACATCAACACATAAAAATACAATAAAGTAGCATTTGATAATTAAATACCATTTAATTTGTACTCACCACATTAAAATTTTAAATGTGAAATTTTGAAAACAACAAGCTACATTGACTCAGGAGCAGAACAGTCACCACCAAGATATTCAGACAGACTGAAGTGAAACAGCCCACTACATCACACAAAATAAAAGTGGGCGGGCAGAGGGGAAATTCTGATGTGTAATGGAGACAGGAAGTAACATCACAGACTCCCACCATCAACACCTTTTTTTGGCTACAAAAGCTAACTGTGTTTTGACAGGGGGTGAAAGTGTTGCATACGTCACTCATGTGAGCATGAACAGGTAACGCATAGGTAAGAGAGAATGACACCACAAGTACACATAAAAATATTGCCAAGAACAGGCATGTAACAAGCATACGCATATTGTTAATTGAAATTACCAACAGCTACTAATAGTTAAGTATTTTTAGCACAATTGACTTGAGACAATTAACAAAATGAACATTTACTTGCATTATTTGTATTTGATATTCACAATTAACTACATGGCTTTTTAATTCAATTTCAGTTTTGAAAAATGTGTTCTGATACATACAATTTTTAAAGAGATTGTTGTGGATAGATGAGAGTTGGATATACAAGAATGAAGCTAGGCGAGTATTTACTCACTGCTTGCAAATATGAAACCAAACCACCCCCATATTTTATGTCAGCTACAAAATTGGCTAATTTTACACAAAATAAAGGTATTTGGTTGTTTTTTTTAGCAGATCCACCTACTACTTAAGTCTCCATGGAAATTAGCTCATAGTGTTCTCACCAGATGCCTTCTTTTGTTTTAGAAAAGATAAAAGTGCAGAAAAGTGCACCTGGCCTTGTTTGCATGTTTCTAAACAACCTTAATTACATTCCATTCAGATTTAAAATACCCTGCTGTGGATAACACTAATATGACACAACAACAAACAGTTGCAAAACAACTCTCTCAGATTGGTGTGAAACATTTCTGGTCATTTAAAACATTTTTAAAAATTAGACAAAGACCGTAATTATGACTTTAATTCTGATGTTTGAGTAAAAATGTGTATGGATTTACATCAACAACTTTATAATTTATAATATGAAACCCCTCACCACAAGCAACCTTAGGTCCTAGTGAAAAGAAGTACATGATTTAATGTACAGATACAATTGTAAATACCTTCACACATTTAATGTTGTATAACAACAACAGGTAAGAAATAAAGAATGCCAAGCAGCCATAACGGTATCTTTATCATATGTGTATATATATATATATATATATATATATATATCACACCTGTAGATGGCCTAATTTGAATTACCCTGAGGGCAGCCTACCAGGGAAAAACCTACGTGGGACATATGCATCATGTTTTCTAGGCTGTGGTCTACAAGACCACCAAAGGACACCACATCAATGCCCGCCCACTCTAGAGTATAGACACGAATCATAAACAACTGAAGTAAGAACTGAATTAACTTTAATCATGGGACAATTTCTTTGTGTCAAAATTCATCTTTAATGCTGAAATTAGGTTGGTCTTCAGGTTTGAAGTCTTTCCTAGGGCTGCCATCTTCATTGAAAATGCGCCTGCTGGTGTAACCAACAATAGGATACTTTGCTTTGTATGTGCCTGTAAATATCTTCTCAAGAGACTCTAGCTGGTTCTCAGTAAGGTCCGTCTAACAAATAGAAAAGAAGAAAAGCTCAAATTTAGAATGGCATATAAGACTACAGGATGTATTTGTGCATCAAGCATAGGCAGATTCTAACGTTCTGTCGGACAATAATTTAGAATGACGAAACAGAAAGTAAATGTTTATTTAAACATGCTATTCGATGCAATAGGGAACCACTGAAGTTTTTGTCTATTTCTAGACTCTACCACGACACTCCTCACTGCTGTGGTGAAGTTGAAATCTCTTTAAAATCCCCAACTCACAGTGTCATGTGTGAGATCTGCCGGGTCGAGGGACATTTTGGCAACAGCTCTGGTTGAGTCCTTGCCCACTAGTGCATTATATGGTGCACCCTTGCCATAAAACTCTGGAAATTAAATAAACCAATAAAAGCAGAGAAGGAGAGTTTTCAATGTACTGGTTAAATACCAAAGTAGGAAAAAAGATAAGCATTAAAAATACATTACCCAAGTTAGACATTCAGCAGCAGACAAACGCAAAGTTTAAATAGGCCTTCGTCCATGCAAAATAAATAAACAAGCAATGCATTAAATAGTCAAACCTTTTCCAGTTGTGACGTCAAACACTACTCCTTTAATTGCCATATAAATAGGTTGTCTCTCCTGTAAAGTGACCGGGGGCGAATTAAAAACTGTCCAGTATATGCAATTTACAATTTTATATTTGCAATTTTAATCATGGTTATAACCATTCAGAAATCTCGCAGGAAACTACAGTGTTTTGCATAGCACAATGCATACCTCACTCCCATCGTATTTTTCCAACTCTTCCTCGGTGAACAAACGCACCGGTTTTGATGCCTTTTTAATTTTAGGATAGTCTGCAAAACAAATGCTAAGTAACACGCACAATGTAATACTACGGGCATAAAACATTGTGAATTGTCGTGTAGGAACGAGTATGCCACTTCGGTTTCCTTGTTGTCATAAGGTTTCCATTCAGTCGCTGATCTTGGATCAGATTTCAGTCAGAGAGGAAAATGCTAATTTGTTATGGAATTGGATTGTGTTATTGTTGTTTCAGAACATAATGGTTTAAATTGAACGATGTTTTGAGAATCGGGCGATAAATTATGCCCTGTATGATTTGCAATTTAATTTAAGAACTCACTTCTGCTTCGGGAATTTTCTAAACTTCAACTTGCCGGAGTTTCCGTTTTCTCTCACGTGAGATGTTCCGGAACTGACGGTATAAGCTGAAACGGCTTCTTATGAATCACGTGACTTGCTCTGCCTGTCTTGCTGAAACAGTGAGCATATGAGAGTTGTTTATAATGAGAATTTAATTTTTCTTTCACACTTAAAAGCACTGATTCGGTGCTGTAATGTAAAGGCGTGTTATAAATGTCATGAAGTGTTATTCCAATGTGTGTGTTAGTCATAGGAGAAAATATTCGTGAAAATTTGGAAGAATTGCATTGAGGTGATTGATATAAACATATTTTTAAACTAAACATGTTTATAAGATAAAGCTAAACATTATGCTTTTCATTATTAGAATTGGTTAATTAAAATACAATATAATATATTACAATACATTTGGATACAGTTATTCAAGACCGCTGAGGTGGGACAGGCCAAAATCCATATTTGATGTATTTAAAACTGTTTATTAATGGTCATGCTGATAGACTTAGGTTAATTTTATGTTCTATAATAGTTTTTTAAACAATAAACAGGTTCAAAAAGTAAGGTTTTAAAAGTCAGTAAGGTCAAAAAAGTTACAGCTATGTTTTCATGTTTTTTATGACTTTTGTGTTATGGCTTTTTTGTTTCTATGGCTTTTCAAGGCACCAGAAAGTTTTTGCAACTTTTTTCTTACATGAATGTACAGACATACACAGCTATTTTGTGCCTTGTAGTTCAATGGTGAGGGCTGTCCTGGCCCACTTGGGTCTTACCAGAATAATGACGTTTCTGAAGAGGAACATGTTGAAGTAAACATTGATCCTTTACCAAGCCAGCCCATACGTGAAATGTGACCTTTGCATTTAACCCATCACTGGTGAGGAGTGAACCCACTGCAACACACACCTAGAGCAGTGGGTAGCACTGCTGTGGCCGGGGACCAATTGGGGGTTAGATGCCTTGCTCAAGGGCACTTCAGTTGCTACCTGCCGGCACTGGAATAGAACCAGCAACCTTATTTCAAACCCAACTCACTAACCAGTAGGCCCCAACTGCCCCGGCAATATAATTTTCTGTTCAACTGGGTTGTCATCACCATAGACTTGGACAGGGACATGTAGACATGACATAGACATGTCATAGACATATACTTTAGTGAAGTACATTGACAGGAGGCCTATTCAGGAGCAAGCCAATTAACTTTTCTTTGTTGTGTTCCAATGGCAAGATCTGTTCATTCAGCAAGTCAAATATGTAATTGAGCACATTTTTAAAACTGCAGTACAAGTTTCTTAATTAAATAAATGTTTTGAGATATTTTGAGTAAACTTTTAACTCATGCTTTACTGGCTTGTGTAGTTTTTTTGTATGAGAAACACCAGTTATTGTATATAATCTTGACAGCATTTCCTGTACATATCTAATTAAACATACCTTATTTTTTCTAAAAGATAGTCACAACAAACCAATGAAACACCATAGCAAAATGAAAGATGAACCAGATCAGCTAATTCTTACATACATTCAACATCTCATTGGACAACACAACATTGAACACTACAGCTGAAAATTTAATTACATCTATGAAACATTTTTATTATATTTTGAAAAACATGTTATATTGTATGTGAAGTTTTAACTGGACAGTAGATTTTAACGTGACATTGTAAAAGTAACTACTGATAGTATTCTGAACAGTGAATGTTGAGGCACTTTAGGGGCAAAGTGTATGTGGATGTGACAATGAAATATTAACTAAGATGGTTTTTGCAATTACAAAAGCCTTATTTTAATGATGTAAGCTAAAATAAGGCTTTTGTAATTGCAATTAGGGCACCTGATTTTTTTTCAGAAACATTGGAAAGAGATCAATAAATCATCTAGTTTTCACTGTCTAACTACTGCAAGACATACAATGATGTAGTAATTTTCTTAGGGTCAGAAGTGATTTGTTCTAGCTCTTTAAACTGTTGCTGTGAATGTGAATGAGACATTTTATTAATACAGACATTTAGTATTAAAACGATTTCAGATTTATAACATTTTATTACACTGATGGGATTCAGTCATCACATCTCAATTAATTTTATTTGGCTGTATTCTAATTTTGAAATGACATATTGCATTCATAATCCATTCTCAGGCATTTTTGTAGCCCTTTTTACATTCGAAAAAGACACTATATTTTAAAGAGTTTTGTTGGTTGTTGATTAACAACACCTTTTTAAAATTTCCTAGATTTGTAAAATATGTGTCTAACTAATGATGCCTGATAAAAAAATGACGTTTCATCTACTGTTTTTTTGAATACTTTGCAATTTGTAGGAAAATGCATCACCAAGCAAGTATTAGTACTGTGCAAACAGATTTTACTAGAATTTACTTTACTAGAATTTATATTAGGGCTAGTAGCTGAATTAAAAATTGTGAGTGGTTGGAAATAATAGCATTGACTTGTCTTGTGCACAAGGAATTGTTATAATTACTTCATGGCATTGATTTATAATACCAATTTCTATGACTCTTTCTGCACTTTTTCTAATTTTGTATTATGTATTAGTTTGTACATAGGCAGCTAATATGAAAGTGTCTGCTAACTGCAAATTTGTTACATTATTATTTTTGTTTTGCATTTTTATTTCAAAATATTTTGATTTTTGTCTTACATTTTCTGAGCAATTATTTCAGTACAATATTTCATGCGTGTGTTTATTTACTTTAAGCCCGCTAACGTGGGACTTTTACGCCAAAACCATGGCGGCCATTTTTAAACTAAACGACTGTTTCCTTATAGTAACGAAACATAACGATACTTAGAAGAGTGAAATATAAAAACAAACAATGTGTATTTATGGAAATCTGAAGAAATGCATTCTCCATTTTAATTAAGAGGTGTAAGTGAAGATTCGGTTTGTCTTTATCAAAGTTTTGCATCTTATTTACGCACATTTTAGTACATTAAGTGAATGGGTGGCATAGGCAGTGTGTTAGCCTGAATGCTAAACATCAGCACATGAAGACACTAGCATGGTTTAACACGTTCTTCTAGAAATACATTTCAGTAACTTAAGCTGATTATTAACCACCAGTCTGTTTAGTGTTCTGCATATTGTTAGATTACATGTGTGTTTCAAAGAAATCTCAATTTCTGTTGACATTGTAATACGTGCACTATACATGCACTTGTGTTTGAGTTTTTTAACGATTATTACCAGTGGTAATGATAAAAAAAGCTTTGCACTTGCGTGACGACAGAAGCATTTAGACAGAATAATTTTTTAAACTGTTATGTCATGTAACCTAAGGAGTAAGCAAGCCTGTCAATTATTGAACATGTCAAATCACAACACTACAGTGGATATGCCATTAAAATAAATGCTGCATGTAGATGAACGATGTGATGTAATGTTGTCTGGCATCCTGCAGTGGAGTCAAAACCACCAACATATTCTCTTTATGGACTGGAGGTGGAGTTTGGCTAATCTATGCACTGCTGATACCATACAATCTAATGTAAAACTTTGAGATTCATATAAGCTATTACAGTATGCAATAAACCTAAAAGGACAGTAATCTGAAAGTGTTGTGTGCAACGGATAAGAAAATGGATAGGTTTGGACAGATTAAACATGGTATCTATTGGTTGATTCATTGATAACATTTGTCTTCCATGTCTATATGCAGAACACTGTATATTTGTGGTGACCTGAGACCCAATAACACCATTCAAAAATGGGTAAAGAACAGAAATGCATTCTTTGTGAAACTGTCTACAGCTCCAAACAGGTAAACAGGTTGCTTGGACAAACACCCATACTTTGTGCCCCTAGAATGACTTTTGACCTAAGTTTTATGACTATTTGTGTGATAAATCGTAATTTAGCGCTCATGCAAGCATGTGTCTGACCTATCAAGCAAGTACTCTGTGTTTAAAGAGTTCAGTGGAGTCTATGATTACCTTTGTTTTGCAGCTAAGAATAAATTGCTAGTTAAATGTGATTTATGTAACGTTTTTTTGTAACAAACTTCTGACTGTATGTGCATAAAGTTGTGTCTGAACTTACACACATATATATATATATATAGTCTTATGCAAAAGTTTAGGCACCCCTTGATAAATAACAGATTTTGGTGATTTTTTAATTGAAAAGATGTTAACACAGTCTCCCTTGGAATTGGAAAAAATGCACAATATTTTCAGCAAACACTGATGCATAGTTACTTCTTATGCCATAAATTGAACAAAAATAAATAATAAAAACATTATTATGGCACTGTGCAAATGTTTGGGCACTCTAAGGCCCCGTTTACACGAAGGGAAGACGCATGTATTTCCCTGCGGTTTGGCCTCTCATTTACACGAAAACCCAGTTTTTATCACAGAAAACGATTATTTCTAAAAACTCTCACAGTGAGAAATGTAATTAAGAGATGGCAGTTCAGGGGAACTGTGGAGGTCAAGATGAGATCTGGAAGACCAAGAAAACTCTCAGAGAGAACTGCTCATATGCTGGTCAAAAAGACAAATCAAAACCCCCATTTGACTGCAAAAAACCTGCATGAAGATTTAGCAGACTCAGGAGTGGTGGTGCACCTGCCATCTCTTAATTACATTTCTCACTGTGAAAACTGCAAGCTGACAACGCTTTGCTATCTTCTTGTAGCCTTCTCATGCATTGTGGGCATCAATAACTTTCATTTTCAGAGTCTTACACAGCTGCTTAGAGGAACCCATGGTTGTTGAGTGTCCGCAAGTTTGTGCACAAGGTTTGAAGAGTCAAAGTCTGTGCACAAGACCTTCATGGAAGAGTCAGCAGAAGAAAACCTTACATGCGTCCCCATTATAAAATCCAACGTCAGAAGTATGCAACAGAACATCTACAGAAGCCTGATGCGTTTTGGAAACAAGTGCTGTGGACTGATGAAGTTAAAACAGAACTCTTTGGCCACAATCAGCAAAGGCATGTTTGGAGAAAAAAGGAGCAGCATTTCATGAAAAGAACACCTTGCCAACTATTAAGCATGGGGGTGGATCTATCATACTTTGGGGTCGTGTTGCAGCCAGTGGCACAGGAAACATTGCACGGGTGGAGGGAAGAATGGATTCCACTAAATACCAGCAAATTCTGGAAGCAAACATCACACCATCTGTAAAAAAGCTGAAGCTGAAAAGAGGATGGCTTCTA
>JAZGTI010014166.1:0-14299 GCA_036877585.1 Botia kubotai
CTCTTGGTTCTGTAAGTGAAACAGGAGCATGTAGAGAACTAGTCGTGACAGAACAGCGCAGCTCTCACTGGCTTAAGTGACAGATGAGCAATACTTATAATAAGGTGCATGATGCAGCAGCGCTTTAATATTGCATGAACGAGCTGCAGCCGCTGGTCCTGCTCGCAGGAAAGACACTCTTTCTTCTTTCTCTCTCTCTCTCTTTATTCTGTCCGTCTTCCTGACTATGTTTGAAATAGCGAATCTACGTGCTATTCGTTGTTCGCCACTTTTCATGCAGCACGCAGAGTGTACAATGCGCATGGCATGCGAATTTCTTGCATGCACTGAATGCCTGCATGGCCTACTGCATGTGCCACAATGTGTGGTATACAACAGAGCATGCTGCACTTGAAACCGTATCCCACAATGCAATGCTGGATTTGACTTTATACAGCGTACGTTATAAATCACGATTTAAAGTTGCAATTCATAACTTTCGCCTCTTTGTGACCATCTCCGTTTAAAACATAAAATTGCATATTACTTTATGTAGCTTTAATGTAACAAGTATGTAAACTACATGTAAAAACATAGGACCTACAAAAAATGTAGGTCATGTGATAATAATATCAAATATTTATTGCATACCGCATACTGTCTCACATAGGCAGTATATACTGCAAAGTATGCAGTAAACATTATGCTGGTATTGTTTTTTAATTCTGTGTACTCATGCAAATCTAACAGAGCATCAGCGGGCCACATGACCTCCCTCAGCTGCGGCAGCCGCAGCCAAAAGCGGCGCTTGAGACGCATCTCTCAGCCATTACGCCTCTAATGCGCTTTTAATAATGTAGACTCTGGGCGAGCAAGAAATCACGCAGGCTCACTGCAGCAGCGCTCCAGATTACTGCTGCCGTACCTCACCATGATTCATTAATATCCAGCGTTGCGTTCACTAGATACCCCCCACACACACTTCTGTGCAGTATTGCCTTATTTAAATGCGTCTGAGTGGGTCATGGGACGCTGTAAATACAGTCTTTATTTGTGCATCTGCAAACTAGACTGTACGGTCTCGTCGCAGCTCTGTCACAACACGCTCAGCATGTTCCCAGAGGCTCGCGATCAGTCTTAATGAAGCTGGATTTGTAGGGAACAATGTTGCTCTGATTGACTTGTTTTTCATTATAGATCTTCCTCGATCTATGTGTTAAATTGTTGTGTTCTGTGCACAGCCTGCAGGTGGCGCCATGACTGGAATTCTGATACGGTTACAGCAAGAGGGACTGAGTTCAAGACAGAAACGTTTTTGAACTGCCAACACACTTACTAAAAAAAATAAATATGACATATTTACAGTAAGATTAACCCAGTTTCTCTGAAGTTTTCATTAAGTAATAAAAACATCAAAAACGTTATTTTAAAAGTTCCAGGAACTTTTTTTTTAAACGCTGTATTAATGTTACGGTTTGGTTCTGACAACATTGTTCAAACATTTTTTTAATTCTGTAATGTTAAAACATTCCACTAACTACTTAAAATGAACGTTTTTGATTTAAGATATATAACGTTAAAATATTCCACTAATGTTACTGCAATGACGTTTTGATAGCCTTGAAACAACTTTTAGAGAATGCCAGCCAATGTTCTGAGAATGTTTCCGGTTAGCTGGAGTTTCATATTTGGTGTTGAAAAATAGGACACCTATAAATTAGGTAGGAAAAACCACCTAACAGAAGTCTGTATGAGGGACGTGGATCCAGCCATATGGTGTTATAATGACTGTTTAGTGTTTGCTGGGGGTCAGAAGCTAGACAGGAAGTGCCCGTCGTCCCCTGAGACATTGACTGACTCCCAGTGGTTCGGTAGAGGGGTGTTGCTTATAAAGTTCACGTGTATCTTTAAAGTCTTAATTGATGCATCTTTAAAGTCACTAATTACAGTTTTTATCAAAGTGATGCGTCTGGAAAGAGTCAATAAATCACCCACTGTATTTTCAGTTGGACTGAACTGTAAGCCACAGCCAGCTTACTCTCGCTCACCCTTTCGTCACCCTCCAGGAAAGTGAAGCTTACTGTTCGTGTCAATACGCTTCAGGCGTTCGCCAACTGCTTAGCACAGAGGAGAACCCCATTTCGTGAAAGCCAATAGCAGTCCTTGCAAAAACAAGACGCTTTATTCCCATTAGAAGGTTTTCTTTCGGTGTGGAATAAGTCAGTTGGACGGCTATTAGCACAGCGCTCGTATAGCAAAGCAAAAGCAATGTTGCGAAAGCTGACACATTCCAGAGCATTTGCAGTTTGCGTGCGGGCGCGCGCAAAAAACCCTGGCGCATTTGGGCTGTGGTGTAAAACGTTTAATAACGCCAGGAGTCTGAATGTGAAATGGATCTTTCAGTGCTACAACGGAGTCGTTTAAAGCTGCAATCCGTAACTTTCGCCTCTCTAGCGCCATCTCTGTCTGAAAGATGTAGTTGCAGGTTGCTTTACATACTTTTAATTATGTATTTTGAAGTCGCATCAATTCAAACGGACATTTCCCAGGAAATCTGACCCGACAGCTCAAATTATAAACCATTACTAATACGTATAAACCGATGCGAATCAGATATCGTGGTAATTTGTTCATTTTTAACCCCAAAAAGTTACGGACTGCAGCTTCAAACTTCAGAACGGTCAACTATAACCCTCTCTGTACCAGTCAAACGGGCGGAAGAAACAAATTGCTCCCCTGGACTCCATTTTCTGTTTTTTAGCTGCACGATACTGCGCGCCGCAGCAACAGCGCTAGCACCATATCATTACGTTACACCGCATGAGCAATGCAACGGCCTGGGCTAACAGGGCCACATGCGCCGAGCCGTAAAACCTCAGAAAAGACACACGCGGCAGTCGCGCAGACCCACACGCGGCAGTCGCGCAGACCCACACGCGGCAGTCGCGCAGACCCACACGCGGCAGTCGCGCAGACCCACACGCGTCCACTCGGCCGTTTGGTTGGTGCAGTGCGGTCCTCACGCAGTCCTCGCGGCCTCTAATATATTCTCAGCCCGGGCAGGCTGTCAAAAAGAGGCTATTAGAGGCCCCTCGCAGTGACCATACGAAGCGTTTTCGTTCAATGAGCTGTAATTGACTTTATTAGGGATGATGGGGGCTGAGCTGGAGTTTGGATCGGCTAGCATTGCCACTTGCTCTCACATGCTAGAAAGTCAAGTTTATAATGAATGAAGTGCACTGCTAGTTCTGCAGAGAGACGCTTGAGGTTTGCAACACACAGAACAGCAACCCAACGTCCCCGCTAAGACGGAACGTTCTCAGAACGTTCTCTAAAAGTTGTTACAACATTCTTGCAGTGATGTTAGGAGAATGTTTAAACGTTATATATCTTGAATATCAAAAACATTATTCTTAGATGGTGAGTGAAACGTTTTAAAAACATTACAGATAAACTTTCAATAACATTCCTATAACCAAGCAATAATGTTAATGCAATCTACAAAACTGGATTTGTAACATTTTTAATTTTTGTGTTGGAAACATTCAGGCAACGTTTGAAAAACATTCTTACAGCCTAAAAATGTTAGCTGGGATGCCCACGAAACATTTTAATACAGTGCTTTAAAATAAAAACCAGTTGTGACTGACAGACGTGAGTGTCAAAATCTCAGTAATTAAGGAGATTATTTATATCACAGCACATTTAAGCACATTTATTATTGAATCTGAATTTCATTATTCAGAAACGACAGGCACTCTTTCCCTTCTGTCCTCTTTTATCATCTTATTCTCAACCAAACAAACATTTCAGCAGCCGAACGCTAGTCACATTAGCGATACACAACCAATATTTCTGTCTTATATATTATCTCGTTGCCTGTGGCTTTATCTTGTTAAGAAGTAAATGATTAAACTTTATACTTAAGGTAAAACATTTGTGCAGGTTTGGTTTCAGATGAAGAGTGTGTGTGTGTGTGTGAGAGAGAGAGAGAGAGAGAAAGAGAGAGATAGTGTGTGTGTGTATGTGTGTGTGTCAACATCATTATTAGCACTGGTTAGTGAGGCAATAGAGGATAACAGAGATTATAAATTGCTGTTCTTTATGTCATTCATGTGTCATCACATTGCTTAATGTCAACTGCTGTTTAGAATACACACTCCTGCTCTGACACCACGACAGAAAACACACCGAACACAAACAATAATGCACATTTATTTCACGTGTCTCTCTCACTAACAACGAGGTTGTTGCTCTTGTATATATTTACATTTGTTGCGTGAGGGCGTCACATGGGTCTGATGTCACTGATGGCCACTGGTCTGATTTCTGATGTCTGATTTTGTGGAAATATATAATGGGATTTTCATAGCATTACAACTGAAATTGTAATCTATCATAAGGCTTCAGAAATGTGGAATGTAGCTCACAGACCCTATAAACCGCTTTAATTGTGTTTTTTCTGTGTCTATTTTTATCTATTATTTTTTACGTCACTGTTTCACTTTTTCGCATTTCGTGCGGGAACGCGGGTCGCGCAGGTTTGAAACAGCAGAAAATAAATGTGACAGCCGTGGCGTTTTTTGGTGAACTGCGTCTTTAAGAGCTTGCGAACAGCAACACTGGCCTACCGCAGAACTTCTGTTAAAAGCGACAAAAGAAAAGCAAACAGAGAACCTGTCCCACCGACACACGTTCCGGGACTAACGAACACACACGCTCTGCAGCATACACTACAAGATCATAAAGTTTTCTCCTCAGGATGGTGTCTATTCCAACAAACTCATGCTGGACCACCCAGCACTGTATACGCTCAGCGCTGTGAGTTACAGCACATAAATACAGCATCCCACATCAGTGACGAATCACCCCACTGCTCCTCAAAAGGTGACTGACTCTCACTGTCTCACATTTGCTCATTTATGACTCCCTAATCTAAACAACCTCGGTCTCCTCTTCGACCTGCTGTCTGTTAAAACGTCAACAGACGTGTCGCACGTAACCTTCAAGCTGTAGTCACGAGCAGAAGTTAAAACGTGGCAGAGGGAACGAAGTGACAAATCTGTTCTGTGTTCAACAACAGGCTCTCCTGAAAGCCAGCGAGAACATTGTGTTCAGTCGAAACTGCTCCTGGCCAATTAAAAGCCTCCGTTCCGCTCTCTCGGCGCTGTCTGCTCCCTAAGTTGCTGTGGGGTGGTGAGGAACAGTGACGTACGCGGAGATCTCGTGCTGTGTGCGCCTCTGGCAGGACCTTTTATGGAATAGAAGCACTGGAGAGGAGGCTGCCAGTCACACAATGGCCTGGGCAGATCAGACAGTGACCTCGAGTGGGCTGTTTTCTTAAGCAGCGCAGGCACACGTCGGACAAGCCATTTTTGGCTCACCACATCACCACTGGTCCCGACCTAATTTGCATAACGAGAGATGCACGATGCGCGCATCACGCCATCTGTTTTGAGTCGCCCTGCGCAGGGAAGGATCTGTGGGGCACTCTGCGTTTACACGCTGGTGTTTGGACTGTCAACAAGCCTCGACTGCTTTGCAACCAACATCCCCTGAGATAAAAAGGAGAGGAGCACACGGCAGTAAACATTCATAAAGCTGCAGGGCCAACATTAGCATAGTAACACCCTCTCCCCATCCGCGCAAAAGAGAGACACACGGCTGTTTGTGGTTTTTCAGAGCGTTTTCGCTCTGGTGACCCTGCAGGGAGAGCGTTTCTCCTCCGATGCGTTGGGCATTATCTGGTCTTGCGTGTGTGTACCTATTCATTTAACTGGGGGGTAAATATTTGGCCTGGAAGTGTCAGGAGGGGCCTGGCGTGAGTGTCACTGAGGGAATTCTCCTGAGTTCCCGGGGGGAAGGCGGCCACTGGCTGCTCCTCACACAGCTCAGCTGAGTTTGCTGCCTGCGGTCGCTGCCTGCGGCCCTGCACGTGGAACCGGCTGTTTTTCCTCTCATGTGTCTGTGAAATAAAACACGAACACACAGCGACTTACTGCCGCCCTAAATGTCAAGTGCGTTATAGAGACGCGTACGTCAAAGTGAGATAAGATTACAGTGGGCTCTGCTAGGGTAACGAAGACAGAACCCTGAAGTGCGCCAGGAAAACACATTAACAAAACAAACAGAGCGATAAAGGAAATATATTCAGAATCCTTCCTTTTTTCACCAAGTAAACATGCCTCTTTACATTGCCGCGCACAGACTGTCTGTGTCTTAGTATGCACAGGCGAACCAAATCACCCGGCTCAAAGCACATAAATCTGTCTTGAATATTCACTAATCCCCCTCAGATTTGTTTTCTCTCGCTTGGAAACGTACCTCACCCTTTCTGGTGCGCTCCAGCCCCGCCTTCACACCTGCCTGCTCTGATCTGAGGAACCCCCATCCAGGTTGAGCCCGGAATGAACATCAAGCCCACATTCAGCCGTTATCAGTGGGTTGATGGTTCTGGTTCCTGTGTCACAAGGCCTCGTCAGATGTGGCAGCGATGACTCATGCCGCACAACGATACTACAAATCCCATCAGTCACACACATCAATGCTAATTAGACCCAAATCTACTGGGCAGAGGGCTGCCGATCTGCTCAGCATTCGGTTCCTGATTGCTTATTGATTTGATTTACCTCTTGCGTCACGGCGGCCCCCGCAGACCCGTGAGGTACAGGTGAGGATTACTGTTGGCAAGAGCCTTAGAAGATGACTTCATTTTTACAGGAAAAAAGAAACAAACAAAGAGCAAAGCCAGCTGGAACGAGAAGAGAAGTCTCTTAGCTCATTAGCGAGAGATCAGCGACCGGACCACCTATGATTATTCATAAGGCTAATTGAATAACTTCCTGTATGTACGCAGGAACTAGAAAACGAGGTGACGGTGACACCCCCCCATTTATTGTTTTGAATAGTTGTTATTGCTGAGGAAGAAGTGCTCATCATAAAGCCATCAGAGAAAATCAGGAAGCGTTTGGTGCTGTTAGCGTGAAAGCAAGCTGAAATATGCCCTCTCAAACCAAACGGAAAACTGGGCCACGTTTCACTGTAATGTCAGAAGCCACCCCGAAGCGTACAAATCTGGGCCTAGAGTCAAGGCTGTATTTACTCCATATGGGAAATTTGCACATTTTATTACAAATTGCGCATTAGCCTAATAAGAACCAGACACAATACACAGATTACAACTCCCCAAAATGCCAATCCATAGCCAAGAAGGTTTTGAAAAGGGTCTTTCTGCTCCGAACAGTTGCTTCGGGGAAGCCAGGTTTGCATTTTTTACCCCTAGCGAGCCTGAGAGAACGTTCACCTCAGTTTACCTCCATTTAACCATTTCTAGTATCACTTCAGCAGCATTTTAAAAAATAATTTCTAAATTGCACACACCTCACACCGAAATAACTTCAGCATTTCTCATTGTAGCCAGCGAGCTCTCTCATGGGACTTACAGATGGCACCAAAATAGACCATAATGATGCACAAATGAAACTTGCTTTAGATCAAGGTGGAAATATGATGTGTTATCTGTCCTTTGAGGCTTCGCGGAGTCGTGCCAATAAGGCGATGCGCTGTTTTTTCCACTCGCTTTAGCGCGAGTGACATCAGTGCAGGGCATTGTGGGAGATCTGGCCAGGCTCTGATTGGGTTAGCAGGCTCTAATGGTCCAGTCTGTAGAGGGACTGCATTAACCCCAAACCAGCTACACTCCTGATTACATTCATAACACTAATGAGGACGTGTCTGGTGTCCCAAATCAAAGTAATAGAAGCTACCAGAAACCCGAGAGAGATGTGTTTAACACAAGAGAAAACACACACTTGCACGAACCTCTCGCTTTCTGTACGAAACGTGATCCGATTGGGATAACCGAGCACGATATCTATAATCATTGTAATCCTGACTGAAAATCATACAGTGTGTATTCAAAGTATAATTTACATATCCTTCGGTGTAATTTATCTAATAAACACAAAGTGTTAGCATTACACACAATATGTAACTGGATAATATTTGGCGTATGTAAATTTAACGCAACGCATGCCGACCAGATGAGTCTGGTTCCTCTCAGGATTTTTCTCCGTCTTCAACATTTAATCATGTTTTTCTCTTGCCACAGTCATCCATCCTTGGCTTGTTGACTGGACGTCTTAAAGGCGGAATGTTCTTTAAACTTTTCTTTGAAACAATACATTCGTATTTGTATAATATTGTGTAAACCGCTACACAAATAAAATTAACTTGACCTGGACTACGTTAGGAATTTATTTAGTTACTGTAGTTTAATTTAAACTGCTGCAATCTATAATTTTTCGGGGTTATAAACAAACAAAAATCAGCTTTTGAGCAAGTACGACAGATCAGTGTTCCCCGATTCACAACGGTAAGTTTATAAAAATGTATAATTTAAGCGGCCCCAATTTGCCAAGAAATGTCAGTCTGACATTTATAAAGAAACATACATACAGAAGAGTAATCTGTAACTTAATGTCTCAAACAGAGAGTGACAGATCGCAGCTTTAAGTTTAGTTTATCTTTTAGTTAATGAAAGATTTATTATGCCACGAAAGGTTCTTAGCTTACGTAACACACCTGAAAGCCGGGCAGCTATAAATCTTAAATGAAACTAGGGTCTAGAATTGAAATCTTCCTAGAAAATGAATCATTAACTTCGCTTCAAAGAACCTAATTGTTACCGACAACATATATGACAGCAAGAACTACACAATCTCTGACGCCTGTTGACTTTTTGACAGCGAACGACACGAAATCTCTCTTCCAGGAATCACTCAGTGACCAGGGGCTTCATTATGTGCTCAAGTGGTCCGAGCTGTCGTATTTACGACGGGCGGCTTTCTCTGACGCCTGAATGAAAGTTTTCGGAGCCGAGACCATCTGACCAAACCTGCTGTTTAATGAATCAGAGAAAGCCTGGTTCTCAATGGATGATTGAGCTGATACCATCCAGAAGATTCTGTGGGCAAAGTCCACATGCAGGTGTGAGGTGTTGAATAGGGTAAATGGCCTCTCTGAAATGTTCTCACACACACACACACACACACACTAATGATGTTCTGGTCATGTTTAAACAACGTACAGACCGACACCTAGGCACTTATGCTCTGAGTGGGATACGGCACATCTTATTGCATGTGTACTGCATACGGCCTGCTGTGTGAACTTTGATGCAATAACAAACGTTCAAGCAATGCAATGCAAATGTAGTCGGCCATTATCCAAAAACGTACATTTTGTGTACGGTTCATAGCCAGTTAACATGAATTACATTTGGAAAATACATGCGTCCTCATAAGCTCACATCTACATCATTTTGCTAATTTTCTTTATCATTTTTCCTGTATGTATGAAGCTTTAATGAGCTCGTATTGTTTCAGAGACCGTGTGGAATATTTGCATTAAAAAAATGGGTCACCCTGCATTTAAAATGCTACTGTAAAAACTACTAAGGGGATCAGATTAATGTAGATAAATATATTATTTAAACTTTATCTCATGCCCATTATTTTACATGTTCACAAAACCACTAACCTAAAATCTTGAAAAAAATCCTTTAAAAAATCCATTAGCCTAAACACCTATAAATAACGTATACTATTATTTTGTTTCAGTTGTAGTGTGCATTATATATTTAGTATGCCCTTCCCAGCATGCACTTCTTTAAACCCTAAATCCCAAATACACAGCTAATGAGGAAAAAGAAGGATTATTGCCTACGTCGGCATCCTTCATGCGGGGTGGAAGAGGACCTTGAAACTACAGTTGTGTGCTGTGTAGCTCCCTATCACAGTTTGTGTGTAGGGTCAGCGTGTGCCCTGCTAGCTTTATTTTGCCAGTCAGCCGTAACCATGGTGACGTGAGTGGCAGGGTGACGCGCGGAGACATATTGTGTTTTGTTGCTCATAACAGAATGGGGGGGGGGCTGTGAAAGAGCTAAAAATTTCACATGCTGAGAGACGTACGATGAGAGCAATATAATCAATGGCTCTCCGGCTGTCTGACTCAGCACTCTGACGATGACTGAAAACAAAACAGGATGGAAGGGCTACGGCCACAGAAAATATGAAACATACTGAAAACTACAGGCACAATACACATTCTCATAACAATCCTTATGAATACAATCTGTATGGCCTGATTGATGAGTATCTCTTTTAATTAGCAGTGCTTCCTAAAGCAAACGTTACTGTTACTCTAACTTATTAACAATATGGGGTTTTCAAAATTTACTTTACATCAGATCTGTGCTATTTCTTAGCCTAAGTAATCAGATTTATGACAATTGCATGAAATAGCCCAAAACCCAATACCTCCATTACATGATTTAAACTAATCCAAGAACCAGACAATTATTCAACCTTTGTGGTTGATGTTTTCTGGCCTGGGCCAGTATGTAACCACCCCCTAATATCCTAGCATCCACATCTAAATGCACTACAAAACAGCCCAAACACCTGCATAGCAACACCCTGGCAACCACCCACAACATGGACTACAACCACTTGTGATGCTGACACAGTAGCAACACTAGTTACAGGCTTTATTTTAATAAAGAGTTTTCATTTCATTGTAATTAAACACTTTTAATCTTAATAATGTAGCTCAAGGTTGAAGTGAGAGTCTGTTTACGCATACGATCAGAAAATAGCTGCGTTCAGCGTTTTCTTTGCCAGGCTCTTCGCGGAGGCAAGAATCAGGCCGACGATTAAAACCGACAAAAAAATAAATAAATGTTTCTAATTATTGTTCAGCACAAGATTGAAAACAAGACTCTGCCTTATCAGAATGTGATCTGTCTACGTCTAAACACACAAAAAAAACATGTAATTATCAGTTTATATTACATAAAAATATTACACTTGATAAATGCATTATTGTTTTTAAAGACAATGTCTTGTAAGCCCGACTCGACGGCTTTGTTATTCATTTCGAACCGAAGTGTAAATTCTATTCATCTTTCCCGAAGCACGATTCCATGTAAGCATGAATCCCTTGTGTGAGAGCCATGTTTGACGCCCGAGGCGGACGGCTCTTCTCCGTCCCAACTCTTAAAATGAGCGCGCGCTTTCCTCTCCACACCAAAGACCCACAGCGTCAGAACAGTTAAGTGTATAAGACGCAGCGCTGTGGTGGCTCCTGTCTGCCGTGAGATGGGAGATAATTGGGGAAACTGGCACGGGCGGGTCTTTCAATCACTTTCTCCTTCCCTCAGATCTCAAGAACTTGTGAGAGAGATAAGACGCAGAGCTCGGGTATCACAGCAGCGTGACTCGCTCGTTTAAGAACTCCTCACACGAGCCTGAAAAAGTCTGTCATCACTCGCCCACATCATGTAAAGTCCTGCCTGATTTTCTTCCATCCATGTAAGACAAAGGGTGTTTTTTTTAAATATAAAAAACCGGACGCTCTGTTCTGTATACTGTAGGACTGGTACACCAAAGCAATGTCATAAACATGCACTTTTGCATCTTGTATTTCCCGCACACAGCTGTCTTACGGGTTTTACAGATCACTATTGTGCTTTTTTGATATTTGGAGCTCTGTCAGTCCTCGTTCACTTTCAATATAGAATAAATGCCGGAAAGTTCTTCAGAACGACTTTCGTATCCACACACAAATAAAGTCACGTGGGCTCTCTCTGTTCTCTCTCCCTTCGATCTCTTTTTCTCTCTTTCTCCTCTCAGTTAATTTGTTAATTGGAGCGTTTTTTGCGCACTAACAGCTCTTACTTCCATTAACGTCAGAGTGAATCACATCACGGCATCAGAGATACACACACCCTGTATTAGCCCACACATTCTGCTCTGTGACCGTTGTGACATCATTGACTTATAATTGTGATGTAGAGAGCTCTCCTGACACGGACGAGGTTTCACCTTCAGTAACGCACTTTTTCATTTACTGTTTCAAGCACTTTAAGTAATTAAACTAAACAGATTGAGAGTTAGTTAAGAGTCCCAGTTAGCAATTTTTGGTTGTAAGAACAGTTCTGTTAAATAACAAAAATGTTATAAATGTTATTTTGAAAGTTATATACACGTATTAATATACTTTGTATTAACATTATTGTTAATAACATTATTTATTATTTTTTAATTCTGTAATGTTTTTAAAATATTACAATGTTTGTAATGTTTTTAAAATATTCAAAAAAACATTTCAATAACAACTTAGGAATAACAGTTTTGATATATGATATAACATTACAAAATGTTATACTAACGTTACTGCAAGCACTTTCGATAACTTTGAGAGAAATTTTAGAGAATGTTAGCCAGCGTTCTAAAAACGTTCCCTGTTAGCTGGCATGTTAGCACGTGACAATGTCTTTTTTGTCCGTTGTATTTAATACAAAAATATTTCACTTGTTTTTCCTGTTTTAGAACTACAAGCATAAAAGCACAAAAAGATTTCATAAAAAAACTAATTGCTTCATATTATGTAATACTTGAGTTAAACCTCAAACCGGTAGCGTTTAGTCCATATCTGTTAGCTCTGATACCACAGATATGCTAGTATACTTCTAGAAGTTAACCAAAATTACATTTTATAAAACGTACACAATTAGAATCAGAGTTTCTGTCTCCCGAGAAAATGGACCTAAAATATCGTCTGCATCCGACATTCACAAGCAAATCCAAATGTAGGCTCAATAAAGCGCCTCTGCTTCTAATATCACCTTCTTCAGACCAGCAAGAGTGAACAGCAGATCACCCAGCTGAAGAAACATTCTCAGAACGTTAGCTAACATTCTCTCAAAGTTCTCTCAAAGATGTTGTTGCAATAACGTTACTAGAGCTTTTTAAACGGTAAGTAACATACATCGGCGGTTAGTGAAACGTTTTAAAAGCGTTACAGAATCAAACGGTTTAAATAATGCTCTTATAACTGGCTAGTTCTACAAAACACATATCAGCAATACACACTCCGGCTTCTTGTTTCAATGCACAGTGTGTAAACACAGAAGAAGAAAGCCGTGTGTGTTTCATGCGTTCCTTACGTTCAGCTTCAGCTGTTTTCTAAAGAGCAGCTCATTCACTCAAGTTCGCTGAAGCTGGTGAGCTCTGACGCAAGCACAGAGACAAAGTGATGAGATCCAGCTGTGAACTGCTCAACTTTTCCCCTCCGTGAAAAATGAACCCTCAGCACAAACAGACTCCCCAGCTAACAGGGAGCGTTCTCAGAATGTTGGCAAATGTTCCGCAGAAGTCCTGTCAAAGTTATCACAAACGTTCTTGCGGTAGCGTTAGGGGAATGATTTTTAACGTTGTATAATTGTACACGGCAAAAACGTTACTCTTAAGTTGTCAGTGGACCATTTAAAAAAATTTTACAGAATAAAAAAATTGAATCGTTTTCTTATAACCAAGCGATAACGTTAATACAATGTCTAAAGAACCTGGATGTTTTGAATGTTCCTAGAGCTTTTAAAATAACATTTAACGTTTTGTTACGTAATGGAAACATTATGGTAACGCTACAATCTATTGTTAGTTGGGTCAATGTTAACCGGATGCCCAACTGTACTGGATCTGATTCAATTAATTACTCATTTTGTGTCATTTTGTGATCTGAGGGTTCAAATAAATGTTTTCAGTTGGTCAGGGCAACAAGCCTTTGACCACAGCTGTGGGGTTGTGGAGTTACCCTTACAAACCACAACAACAGTCAACTTACATTACAGTATGTTCTTAGCACAGTATGTATTTAGCATTAGCATGTATTTAGAGTCAGGCAGAGCAGAACTTGTTTTGGCCCTGATGGACCATGGCTTTGCTATCACAACAGAACCGAACAAATGATCCAATCCTTGGTCAAACCCGGCTAAATCCTACGGATGCTGGCAACCAGCAGGGGGCTTTCCAGAACCAAAGGCAGGCGGAACCACAGACCACGGGTGGAACGGACCTGATAGAGGTTAATGGAGGTTCTGTGTTGTTCTGGGTCAAGCCCTGGAGCAGCTACAAGCACCGTATTTTCCTCATTTGTGAGGTACAAAAGCTTTATTGCAGCTTCTGTGCGAGTCTCATGGGACACCAAAAAAACATACGTAACTGAGGCACGGTCCACGTGAGGCATGTTCTGAGGGACTAATGCTCCCCTAGTCATCATTCTGACAATGTACACACATCTGTACTGAACATGTGCTCTTAGAGGAAAACAAATTTGACGTAACACCGATTTATCATGAAGGCTCCTCGGTTTCAACGGGGGGTAACTGGCCAACACAATCGAATAAATCCACATGAATCAGACACGGATTCAGAAAGATGCTCATGTTCAGGGGAATTTGTGCTAATCCAGAACATAC
>JAZGTI010014168.1:0-14298 GCA_036877585.1 Botia kubotai
TATTCTGATTGTTTGCTGCCTGCCCTTTTGACTACGCTTTGGATTACGTTTTGAATTGTTTGCTGCCTGCCCTGAACTGTGTTTGTTTAACGCTCATGATTGTTTGCTGCCTGCCTCCTATATTGTTGGTTGCTGGTTTTTGACCTCTGCCTGTTTTGTACTTCGATGAAACCGCTGCACAGGGATCCTCACGCCTCCGCGTCTGCATTACACAGAGAGGGATCCTAAAGAAGTGATAATGTGCAGTGCTATGATGAACATCCAGGAAAATCTGCAAAGGGGACATGGAAATATGCATCAGCCTTTAAATGCCTTTTCCTCCCACACACAGCTCGGAAAGCTTCCTGAAGTGCAAGTGTGAAAGACAACATTTTCCCACACATGCACTCAAATATGCAGCACCACATACACACCATACATCCAGAGGGGAATGTCAGCTTGGACAGGGGTTTGTGGCTCTATGCTTATATTCACTACTGGGCCTAACTTATCCTGCATGAAACAGACCATTGACTTTAGATGCTAGTAATACAGCAGCGTAGGGATGATAAACAACCTCACTAAATTATTGCAGCCCCACCAGGCTTTATTATTCTCTCTCAAAGAGAGGTGCTGATCTGCGAAGTCCACACCATCTTGAATTAGCCACTCTCTGTTTATAAAATCTGACACTAGCTAATTCCACTCGACGTCTCTCTTCACAAGTACTGAATATTTTAACAGCATCCTTGTTTTGCCTTCATACACCAGTGTTTTGAGTACAGGTTCATAAGAAACATTAAAGCCATTATTTAGAAAGGTCCCATATAATAGATAGTAATTAGCTTGTGCAATCTAACAAATTGCATGTATGTACTGTGGGTGACTTACTAAAAATAATTGCTCTATTAGCCCTGGGTGTAGATGGGTTGGCAACACCCATATTTTTTGTTTGGGTAGTAATTGTATCAAATGCTAAATATAGCAAGTTTGGACCAAACAGGTATTGAGTACTTCAGCCCAGCAGCCCATCAACTTTTAATCCCAAACTTATACTAGTACTGATGTAAATATGCATCAGTATAACTTACCCTTTGTATCTCCAGTATACAACCTCTAGCCAAGCTTTGCAAAGACTTAAAGCTTGGTGAATCATTTCCAGGAATGTGGCATTTGACATTTAAAATCGCAGCATTTATTTTACTTTTGTGATAAGACAATATTCTTATCACAGTATTCTTTGTGCAGTAAAACATAACCATGAACATATGCTTGGACATATGCTGTTTTATCTGCAAAAAATCAGCAAAAACGTCAGCAAAAAATCATGTTGGAAATGTCGGTGGAAAACATATACAGGATTCATCTTTTTTCTTCTCCGTAACATTGAGATAGTTGTGTAATATGACATTTTGATTGGTTTCTTGGTTTCTGGTAATTGTTTGGCCGAAATCAAATGAGCCCTCAAGCCTAAAAGTAAGTCAAATCCCTCTTTCAAAGTCTATGGGATTTTTTGACAAAAATTGCAATTTATCTCTGGTCATCTACAAAAGTAATAGCACATCTCTTCTCAACAAGTTAAAAAATTTGAGTATCAAATCGTTTCAGGTGTCCGTAACACAAATAGCATGGGTTACCTGTTTGTTTCCATTGACAAACAATTTGTTGACAAACAATATGTGTGTCTACACCAGGAGTAATGATATAAGAGCATATGAATTGTTTCTCTTTACAAGCATCTCACACTCGCAATGTAATGGAAATTCAGAAATAAAAAATCATTTTTAAAATAGAATTTAGAATTCATAGAAAATAAAGTCGCTCGTTGCGTATCCTCATTGTGGCTGGTTAGGCCAAAAACTCTGATTAACAGAAAAAAATTTACCATTAATTGCGTGTTGTGGCATCGAAATACATTTGGTTAGGACGCAGTGTAATGCTTGNTGTAATGGAAATTCAGAAATAAAAAATCATTTTTAAAATAGAATTTAGAATTCATAGAAAATAAAGTCGCTCGTTGCATATCCTCATTGTGGCTGGTTAGGCCAAAAACTCTGATTAACAGAAAAAAAGTTACCATTAATTGCGTGTTGTGGCATCGAAATACATTTGGTTAGGACACAGTGTAATGCTTGAGGTTTAGAACTAAATTTATAAAAACAAAACTCAAATATGAGCAAACATATCAGTGATGCTTGCCTTTAAAAGGCCCTAATGCAGTTTAATACTATCATTAGATTAGTATTCATTGTTCTACTGTCAATATACCACAGAGGTCTACACCTTTTTAAAGCACTGCTGGATTTAAATGGGTCTGAGGGACAGTTCTCTGGATTCTTTCTCGATTTAAAGCTGTTAAAAAGACATTGAGTGGAACTCTAGTACTATAATGGGTCAGCCATCCTCCAAATGAACTTCATAAAGAGCCTCCCCTGGTTGCAATGTGGCGTTGGTTCAAAATAAAATGCAATAAGCATTAGATGGTTTAACTGTGCTGACATTGGAGCAGGTCAGCGGTGTCTGTCATAAAAGGTTATTACAGAGTTTTAATTTTACTAGGTGGATGTGTTTTGTGTCACAGGAAAGGGATCTGGTGCCAATGTATTAAGTTTAACAGCTGCGTAAAAACAAAACATATAAATGACAAAGAAATGTAAGAACTCTTCCTTACCTTGCTCTATCAGAAAGTAAATGACTTTATTTGAATTCCTGAAGAACAATTTAATGGAAAGTGCTAAATACTGATGTCAAAATTGGTCCAAATTGCAATAGGCCATATTATGGGAATTGTCCACCTACAGTAATGTAAATTGTGTCACAATTTACTGAAATCATATGAAAGAGCTAAAGCTAAAGCTATCAAGTACTTTTAGCTAAAGCTAAAAGTAAATGATGACAGTATTTTCATTTGGGGTGAATGATTCTCTTCTATACCTGAATATTGTAACTTACCAGATGAGAATGTTATAAGAACCAAAACCAAAAGTCAGCAAAAAAAGTCCGAGACTGATGTTCTGTAATACAGACGTTGAAAGACAACCTGACAGATCTCCAATGCAAGACCTAAGAAGTCTCTCAAGGTCATAAGTCAGAAATCAGTCATTTCCCTTCTGGATTTAGCCATGGTTACAGTACAATAAGATAAATGACAAACTCTTTATTGCCAGAATGAGAAAACCAAACGTGCTAAGTCGTTATACTTCCTGTACTGGCCCAACCCAGTTCACCATCCCACACACAAACACACTCACAACAACACATATCCTTTCTGTTGCTCACACGCCCTCAGTTCTCACGCTATTACCAGACTCAGGTCGCTCTTAATGTTATTGTTAAACTGACACGCAGGGACGTGAGTCCTGTACTTTGAGACCCACTACACCGAAACTGCTATGATAAACGTGGAGGTTTGGCAAACATCATCAAACCACCAAACTGTGGTGCTGTCTTCATACTCACCATCCCCTTGGATCATGCCAGACCACCTTTGAGAAGATCCACGGCACTTTTGCTGCCGTGCACATTATGTCCACAATACAAACAAACAGAACGCTTGGTTCTGTCTCCTCTTATGGACTGAATTATATTCTGACCTTCCTATTGGTAGATCATGGGGTCCATTTTGTGTTTTATTTGGACAGGACTGCCCACAAATTCATAAACTGTAGCATTATAATTGCAACCAAGACATCCAGTAGGTCTGACTTTTGTTAACTAGCACGTGTAGATCTGAAACAAGATGGGAAAAAGATGCTCTGTGTTTAAGCCTCGAACACATTCAAATATCTGTCATCATCTTGAATCACCAAAGTTGTTGCTGCTATGGATATGTTGCATGTTTGATACAATTGCCAGATGAATCTAAGAAAACCTGTCAAGAACGTGTCCAGTTTTAATTGTATAACATCTTACAATACATAATGGTTTGAAGCACTATTACAAATAATAGTACCTTACAAATCCTCCAGTGAGTGTGCCAAAAGCAACTGTGACAAGGAACATCCTAAGAAATAAGCACGGAGCAATTAAATTCTGCACACACAAAATCAAGCCAGTTAGGACCATCAGAAAAAAGTATTTTGACATCCCTCCCTCCAGGATACCTCATTCTGACCCAGATGTGAAAGCAAACAGCAGATCCCATGGCCGATGTCCTGAACAAGCACAGCTACTGGAGTCAAGAGAAAGAAAAATGTCTGTAATGAGAGCATGCTGATGGTGAGTGCAAACTAACGGGGTGCTGCTGACACCCGCCCCAGTCTTAGGTTTTTAAATGACTCTCTGGATGCTGTCAGGCGCCAGGACACACAGCAACTCCATCCATTCTGCTTCCTACAGACTTTTCCCAGGGAAACCGGTGAGGCCGCTGCGGGAAGTTCTCCCAAACACATGCCGGATGGAAATGAATATTTAAAAGAAGCGTGGAGAGGAGACGAGGGGGCGTGGTGGGGTAAAATAGCAGTTAAGGGCAAAACCACCAAAAACTTTGAGGAGATCATAGAGAGTGACCTAGATCTCCAGATAAAAGACACAAATAAGAAAAAGAGAGATTGAATGAATGAGACCAGAAACACAAATACCGAAAACACAAAAGCTAATGTGAACGCATCCAATGGATTGCAAGCATGCAGCCCTGTTAAGTGTTAATGTAAATTGTGAATCTGCGAGCCAATTTACTTTCATGTGTGTCATAATTTTCAAATTAATCAGTTTAAGACAAAAATGTGATAATTTCACTGTAAACTGTTTACAATAAAACTATTTAAATGTAAAAAAAGTAATAATAAAGGAAGTCAAACCAATTTTCATTGACTATAACATGTTCTTTCAAATGTGTCTTTAAACCAGTTGTGTTTACATTTCGAGCTAGCTAGAAACATGCCAACAGTTTAGAGTGTCTTTAAACATCACAATGTCATGACAACTTAATAAAAAACCTGATCACAGAAGAAGACAGTTCATGTTAATGCAAGAAACGCATTGCTGTAAGGAGAACTATATTATACACTACACTCTTATACATTAGCATTATAAATAACACATTATATTATTCAGGAATGCAACAGAAATAATTTAGCTTGCACTGCTATATAAACGTTTGCACTGATGATGTGTAGAGTGTGTTTCAGGCCAGTGAATTGAGGCACAGGAAGCGATAAATATCATTTAATCATTTGTTGGAGAGGATGGAGGGTCATGCAACACAGGTAGAGTTCAACAAATGAACGCACAGATGGTCGCATGAAGGGAAGAGGAGGGAAATCAAGCCGTTTATTTTCTAATGACGTGGCAAAGGAAGAGAAATGGCTCGGACTGGTCCACAGTTCCTATTCGCAGGTGCTCGGTCACAGATCAAATAGGAGCATGGCTTTTATATCTCCTCTGCTGCTTGCTTTGGAGTTTAAAGAGGAGAGATGCATTTTTGATTTAAAAACCTTACAAACATGTGGAAGTTATCAGAGCCGGGCCTACGGATGGACCGTCCCTTCTGTCTTCACCCCATCCTGTTCTGTGTGCCAACAAATAATTAAGAGAAGAGGAGTAAGAAACACAGACAGAGAAACAGAGAGATGGAAAGATGGGAGTGAGAATTTAACGCCTGTCTGCTATCTGAATCCTTTGCCTCATTAATAAATGTCAACAGGCAATGAGCCAGAAGGAGCAAGTGACAAAAGTCAATATATAGGTCAATATATGATATAGGTCAATGAAACAGGTTTGAAATACAGGTTGAAGTCGCTTGAAAACAAGACGATTGTATTTGTGTTGAAATTATACATTTTAACACAAAGTGAATACAAGGTTAAAGGTTGATTGGCCCACATGCATTTTATGACCATGTTGTATTATGCTAAAATAAATCACTGTAATTCTGCCCCAGAATTCATTTATATAATGATGTATAGATGTGATGTATAGATGATGTGTAGACGTTTATAGTCTGTGTGTGTTCATCAGGCTCTCTAAATATGTACCATCTGGGCTGTATATATACACGTGTAAATTTTATTCACTACACGCAAGACCTGAAATGTTTGCTTGTTTATAAGAAGTGTCCTTAGGGACTCTCTCCATTTCTCTCTCTGTCTTGTTGACAGCGTCATTCAGTACGCAGTATAATACGTCAATGCTTTCATTCATGTGACTAAAGAAAACATCACAGAAGATGAGATGTTTAAACTTTCTACGGCCAGCCTTTCTAACTTATCTTCTATTACAGAGATGATTTTTAGAATATCAAGTTGACTAATAATTGCAAAAGGTAAATGATGAGTATTCAATATGTTTATAACTATACTTAATTATACTGAATATCATTACTGACAAAACGCAAAGACTTTGGCTGTAATACTGTAATATGTGAATTACAGTATCTGGTGACTTCTAGCAGAAACCAACGGCAAACAAACAAATGCTTTTAAGAAAGTTTATGAAACGGGGTGGGTCAAGTTCCAGAAAGCTAGTAGGCTGAGTTCCTATTTGAGAAAGATGTTGATTCTTAGCACTTCATAAACTAAAGCCCCATTTTTACACCCTAAACATGTGAAAAACATTACAGAATAACAAGATTTGGTTTATTTAGAAGATTTCCTCCCCCCCAGACCCAATGCTGTTCTTCCCCAGCTTGTGCCTGATATCTACATAAAGCAAAGCATAGGGAAAAAGGAAAATGACCTGAGATAGAGTAACAGTAAAATCCTCCAACTCACCACATGTGTGGATTTATAGTTGTGTGGGGCTGATGTGGGCCCCCATGACAGCAGACCTCGGCAGTCAACGTGTGGAGCAAAAGTTCTCTTGTTCCCCTGCACCTGCCTCCCACACACATGCACACCTGATAGTTGGTGTATAGTAACAGGTGGACATAGTAGTTCTGTCTAAAACAATTGGAGGCCACACCGCCAAACCCACCGTGCTCTTTGGAAAAGACAACACAGACAGTTGAGTTAACAAAAATATGAATGAGATAAACACACTTAAGCATTTTTTGCCCACCATCTATTAATGCCTTTGATGTTTAAACTAGGGACATTTCACTTTGTATTTTAACCCTGGCTTTAAGTTCACAACTCCCACAAGACCTATGCATATTTATACTCCGCAGCAGATAAATCCCAGAAATCCTAAAACTCGTGTCAGTTAATTGATCTCTCGAGAAGAGTATGTGAGTAATGTCTTGACAAAAAAAAGGCAACCTTCCATATGACAAGGATCATTGTTGGATGTTTTCAATTTGCGCAATGTGCAAAATAAATCAAATGCTGAGGGAGATATAATGCAGGCTTTAAAGAGTGCAACCATGGCAACCTTACAGGAAGTTCAAACAAATCTGTGGCTTCCTGTTGAGCCAAATTAGGCATGTCCTCACCTGACAGTGCAAGAATAGTTAAAGTTTGAGCTGCTACCGATAAACCAAACAGCGGTCATGCCACATTGGTCTGAGCACACAGGTTTAAATCAGTCTCTGCATATTCCCACATTTGGTCACTCTGTCTTTTTATGCCTGGGTAAAAAAAAGGCAGCGGGATGCAGTTGATTTTCTTAAAACCAAGCAACAAGAAGATTGGCATTGGCATAGCTAGCCATTAATAACTGCGCAGGAAAACGAGAGCCTAGAAATGACTTAAAAAAACAAGCAAAGTGAGTGCCTCCAATTTGATGTTAAAATATTTACTTTCAGCCACCTGTGGGAGGTCTCTGGTTCCTGTCTGCGCTTACTCTTGGGAGGCCGGCATTAAATTAAATCGCTGTTAACTACATTGCAGCTGGAATCCCTAAATGCAAAAGTGTTCTGGTAATTGTTTCTGTCTACCACACAGGTTAAAGGTCCAACTGCACATTAAGCAGGCTTCAATGATGAAAAACATTCAATAAATATATGAATTTGGTTTGTCACTTTGTAACTCCCTCACAAAATGTAGTTCAAACATACACTATTTTCCAGTTGACCACTGAGGGCAGCCTATTAACTTTAAAAATACCATACATTCAAAACATTGATTCAGCACCTAAATAGCCATTTACACTCCTTGAAAGGGTACACTCTATTAATAACCAATGTCCTCTACTGATGAAAGAGTGTAAATTAAATTTAAATGGAGAAGCCTATGAGATGAATTTATTTCTTTTCATCAGGGAGAGTTGGAAATAGGCAGGGCAGGCAATCTTTCCAGAAAACATTTTTGGCCTCACATCCTGATAGCAATCACTAAGTAACTAAATTTATTCATGTAAATGTATATCTTCTGTTAAAGCCACGGGACCATAAAACGTTCATCCAATTATTCCATTCAGTCCAAATGTAATCATAGGATGTCCTACTTGCCTGTCAAACTAAATATGGGTTCATATGCTGGCGGAGGCGTGGCTTTGTAGAGCGTTCTAAAGAGAGGGTGGGATTTTATGTTTTCAAATCTTATTTGCTATCACTAGCCTATCTAAATTTACCTACTCTATCTTTACAATGAACACACTTCAGCTCTGGTGTCAATTACAGTACTTACTGATTAGCCTTACTGATGGGGCTGTGGTGTGGCAATAAAGGTTATACCTTACTATTAGGGCACTATTCTTTGTAAAGCTGCTTTATAACAATTGTTAAAAGCACTATATTGTGTGTGTACTGAACGTAGAAGTGCAGAGATTAGAATTCAGATTGAATTGATGTGATGATGACCTCTAGTGGTAAACTGTATGTGTGAATATTACAGTTGAAACAAACCCTTCAGTCTACTTCAAAATGTACAAAAACAAAACACTTAAAAATTGTCAATAATTCTAGAGACTGCCTTAAACAATTTCACTAAATAATAACCCTAATAATTATTATACATATTAAATCTCATGGTGTGTACTGTATGCCGCCAGCTTCTAAAATGTTAAAATGTCATTCAGTGCTACATCATGGATATTACAGATGTCTAAAAAGCCACATAATCTGTATCTCCTTAAAGTAAGAATGAATGGGCAATAAAAATCAATAACAAGCATAATCGCAATATTCATGAATAATATGCATCCTTAATGGGCAAAAAAATCGTATGCGGTTAAATAAACAACACAATGTTTTAAAAGAAAGACAAACTAGTAAACGAAAAAATAGTAAAATTGACAGGCGACAAGTGACTTGGAACGTTGCAAATTCCAAATACTTTACAAATAGATTTACAAATACCTGGAAACGTTTTTGATAATGTAAGTACACAACTTAACAAAATGTATAACACTGTGCAAGTGTTTTTCGATACCTGTACACACACACAAAATCTTTATTATTGTACCTTTAAGTCCCTCCAGATGTCCAGGTGTCCACCCACCCCCAGCTTTTGTAGCGTCAGTATACCCAGTCAGAAACCATTTACGGGTTAAATAACAGCTGTACAACAAACACGATTATATGGATTTCGCAGTTAAAATGGCTGAGACAAGCAAATAACAGAACATATGGCTAGATAATAAACAAATGGGAATGTGCCATAAGATGCAAGTGCTACCCTTCTGTATTAAAAATGAATCAGGGCACGCTAGAATCTTTACTATATTTATAAACATATTATGGCATAGCATTAAAATGGCTATTACTACAGGATTTATTTGTCTTGGTATAACTCGTCACAAACCATCCAACGTGACGTGTTTGACAAAGTTCAAATGACATTGCAAACCGATTCGTATTATTTACAGTAATTTAGTGTAAACAACAGTCGAGATAAATTACAGATTACACAGACTTTTGCTTCTAAAAATATTGGAAAAACTACACACAACAATTTTCTAACTTCCTATTAGGTAAATAAAGGCTTGCTTTCTCGTGTCGAAAGTGCCTCAGCTGAAAGCTCATGTGCATTTCTAATCGGGCGTGATGACGTATTTCTGAACAGTCAACAGACACACGCAGTCAGTCCGAACTGAAGCTGTTTCGGAGCCAATAGTTTCCTGTTTTTCGGTTATCTGCGATTTTACTGTCTTCGCCATCATTCACACGACGCGGTCGGAACAGAGTATTTGCACAGTGCATACAGTACCGTTTGTTGCGGGTTTTAAGGATGAGAAACGGTCTCCGGAGTGTGACGCCTGTTTTTATTTGTGCCAGCGCCGCGATGCGTGTGTTGACACACAGAAAGTGAACTGGAAGGATTTGACACTTTAAAGACACGACTGGATCGTTAAGCGCTTTATTGACTTAAAAGCCCTTTTTAATAAACGCAGAGATCTTGGCGCAGATGAGCAGGCCAGCGGTGAAAGACTAATGATCGTTATCACAAACCTGATTTGTAGTCTGTAATTTCATTGTGCTTTAAATATATCAGCCCCTCCTTAACTTGTTTTTGATCTCGATAAACAGTAACAGTTCTATGCTGGACAGGGACTTCAAAGACTTGGTGTTCGCTGATTGTTGATGTGTGATAGTGTCAGCGTTATGCTCATGTTAGTTATACTCTTGTAATGTGACTGCTGCTGATTCGTTTGGTCCTTATTTCTCTTTGACAAATATTGTTGGCACCTACCACCTAATCTGGAGCACAGAATTGAACACAGTCACTATATATAATTAAAATTAAAAAAATATTTAAAGCAGGTAATGTTTATATACTGTAAACAGCCTTTAAAATGTTCTGGAACACTACAGCAATAGTAGGCATGAAGCTAGTGGTATTGTAACTGCACAACTAAGTATACTGACTTGGTTTTTAGGAAATATACGTTGATACCCCACACAGAGTAGTGATTTTTGCTGTCATGTGAATGTTTAATGAATGATGCACTTGTCAGAGAGATATTGACCAATTTCTGCCTAAGTCTGGGAGGACTAAGCTAGGTGGTTAGGTGGCTGAAAGAACTTGTCATTTTCAGTGTGTGACAGGCAGTGGCGTGTTCCAGCTCTCTGGAAATGAGAAAATGAATTGCGAGGATCAAGCTGTAGATTTATGCAATGCCATGACAAAACCCGATGTCCATGACAACTCTACATCACACCCTATGGATGAAATCCTTCCATGTGATGGTTTCCTGCTGAAGGATGGAAACCAGGGGGAGCAGAGGGCTGCTACAGAGGATGTAGACTTGTCTGTCTTAGCGAGATTAAAAGATGTTCAAGCCCGGGTTGAGGATATTGAGCTTTCCACGGACGTCAAAACACAGCACATTAAAAACAATGGGTCCATTGCATTGGCTGCAGTGTCAGATGACCCTATAAACAGTTCTAGTGGTGACCAGCCAAAAAATAGCAATGTGGACTTTGAGAAATCATTGGTAAACAAATTTCCTCTTGGAGATGGAGGTGATGATGATAATATGGATATCGGTGTGGACTTAAGTCTGGATGAAAATAGTATTTTGGAGATAGAACCAGCAGCCCATACGCCTAATATAAGTGATGGAAGTGCCTCTAGTTGCGATAATGCGCTAATTTCAAAAACTGTCATAGAACTGCATTCACAGGTAACTTCAGAAGAACATGTTGATGTATCCCCAACCAGCCCATGCGTGGAGGCTGTCCCCTCTGCTTCCACACCGGGGGAGGGAGTGGAGGTCAAGCACAGCTCTAAAAGGGTAACCTTTCCATCAGACGAGGACATCGTCTCGGGTGCAGTTGAGCCAAAGGACCCTTGGAGACACGGTAAGCAGACCTTTACCATTTCTTAATATGTTGTTGTGTGTCAGAGCTATTTGATTACGTCATTAGCACCTTCAAACTGTTGTGAATGACTGTCAGATATTGAATTGCATCCCAAATGCAGAGCCCATATCATGTGGCCTGCATTGTTGCTTCACGCTGAAAGGTTTATGTAATTATACTCTGTGGTCAGACTATTAAGTCCTGCTGAGTCAAAGCCAGGGCTTTGAACATGGCTTCACTTACCTGTTACGCTCCAGGAAAAGAGCACGAGAGTCGAACAGCTGCGGTTTCGTGAAAGACTGCCGTGATCCAAATGACATTTGATCCTGAGGTTCACCAGGGTTGTTCAACAGCTATATAACATCAGCAGCTTTTACTGTCCGTCTGAGGCTCTAATAAACACAGATATGGAGCAACCTCTATAACCCTTCCAGACAGTGTTGCGAAAAACATTCAGAGATAATCATGCTTAAAGCAGAGAAACTCAGAAACTTGTGTCATTCTGCTTGTTTGGCTGCTGCATGTTACGTCACACTCGCAAAAAAATCATGTTTGTGAGCCAGCAAAAAAAAAACATTACAGCACGTTCTTTGCTTTCTTCTAGGCCAAAGGTTTTGAGGTGTGTCTCAGTTTGCCCTGCAGGGAATCTCCTTTGTGTTCTTTGCAAAGGTCAAGGTGTAGTGTGCATTGTTATGTCTGAGCAAGTACAATCTGTTAAATCACAGCCGTCAAAACACAATAAAACAATGTTTTGTGTATCAGGTGGTGTTTGTTTTCTTTGGTATTTGCATTACATTTTTGTTTTTAGCAAACACTTTTATTTAAAGCAATGTACGGTGCGAACAAGATACATGTTATCAGTTTGTGCGTTTCCCCAGTAATTGAACCCATGAACTTGGAATTGCTAGCACCACGCGCTGAGCTATAGGACGTAGTGATGCTTCGAAATTAAAAGTTTAAATATTTGCTATTTGTATTGTTTTAACAATGAATGTGATGTCGTCCCTGGAGAATTCCAGTGATCTCAGTCCTGCACTGCCACCATTATGTCTTTGAGCAGGGCACGGTGCATAAGGTCGGTTAGCAGGGCTGTTCTTTATGGAACTATACATGAAGTTGCTGGAAGTGATTGGGTGATTCCATCGTGATGTATGTATAAAACCACGGTTGTAGGCATCTAATGATAATATTATTTTCACATATTTTCCCATTTGCACCTTTTTTTGTAGTTTCTTTCATTTAAGCAGAATTAAATAAAGGTCCACCTGCAGTTTTTTTTAAGAGCGACTTATAAGATTATCCAGTGGTGACATTTTTTTGCGTTAGAAGTTTTGAAGGCTCTTATTTCACAGCCACACATTGTTCTGTTGTTTTTTGGGAATAAGGAAGTAGTTTAAATCACATGCCTGTACTGTACAGTCTATAATTTCCTTATATTCCAAAACTGAACTTCCCACTTTTGTAGCTCGGTTTCCTACACCATTTCCTCCCAACCTGAGTTTTTTTTAAATGAGGGAAACACTTGTTTATGTACAGTACTTCTGTTCTTGTGACTTTATGAGCGAGCCAGTGGTAATGTTTAAAAACCAAGCTGTTTGAATCCAATTTTCTTTTGTTTTGTTGGAATTGAAGTGATATTTATTACTTAGGACTTTCGCACAATACTTTATATATAATGTAAGGTTTATATTGTGGCATCTAAACCAGTGGCAGTCTGGTTAAGTGTGCCTGTGTTTTCATCATTAAACTTCTGCACAGTTATAAATGGACAAGGCCTCCCAAATACTTTATGCTATCTCTCCCAAATTCTTTATTCACTTCAGATACATACCTTACATAAGCCTCACATATGTCAAACAAATACTTTTTTGTCTGGAGATTTACATTCAGTCTGCTAAGAAATCTTTAGCAGAATATGTGCCCACGTTAATGCATTTGTAGTAAAGCACCTGGAGCAGAAACTATTTAAATAAATGTGACATCTGCTGCTGTGATCAGTGAATTTTGTGTCGGATTTGGATGGTTCTAGACATAGCCTGGGGCTTTTGTTGGGTGGGTATTGTGCATGATTTGTGTCAGGCAGTCTGACTGATCATTTACCATGATTCATGTCAAAAGCAGTCTGAAAGCGTGACACAAACCTACTTCCTGCAATTGTGCCAGCCACTGCACCAACCAAAGTGACAATTTTGGAACTGAAAATATAGCTATACCTCCAAATAGAAGGGAAAAAAATGTGCAAACGTGGGTATTAGTAACAATGGCTGGTACCTTAACCAATTATTTATTTATTTTTTATTTTAACATTTTGTTATTATATACAATACATTATTCAAAATTTTTAGGAAAAATCTCAAATATAAGATCATATAAATATCATTACATAATTTCTAAAAAAAATATAAAAAGAAATACATTACCAGCAACAACAAAAAGCTAGTTTAGGCTAATTAATATTTCTAATTTACCATCTTGTAGGACCCATCTCATATGACGCTATGACAAATCCTAACCCTGTGTTCATGTACACAGTATTAAAGACGTGTCAAAACCAGTGTCAAACTTGTCGTTGTTTTCAAAGTGCTCTAACTGAAAATAAGTAACAAGTAGGCCTAAGTTTCTGAATCTAATCTGGTCGCATCGGTGACAGTTCACAGTCATGGCTTCGAACAGTGATAATGGTTTTATTCAGGTTATCT
>JAZGTI010014169.1:0-14297 GCA_036877585.1 Botia kubotai
GAGGTTGAAAGTATGACGTAGTAAATGTGAGACGCTACTCGAAGTGACACGAGGTAATTCTGCGTCCCGTGGTCCTCACATGTCCTGCTTCTGAAGCAGTTAAGACAAAAATTATTAAGTCTAAAAGGATATTACAGCATTTTTTGTTTCGGTACTGTGCTCGTTGGGGTAAATTGCACTCATTCTTACATGTCAGATACGTTTAAGTTAACTAGAGGGTTGTCTTTTATTTGCTTTAGAATTTGAAATATGTACACATTTGCATTCCGTAAGTACTGCTATATACCTCCTAAAACCGCAGGTGACAATGTGCTGATTTTTTCTCTCTAGATTACAGTAACATTCATATTGGGATAAGCCGCAAGACACAGGTGCGATGAAGCTCGAGCTGTCACGAGTGGTACAGGGATGTCGCTTGGGAGTTTTGACTGGACTGGGAAAAACTGGGCAGCACTCTCTAGAAGTCCCCGGCTGTCTCCTGTACACTCGATGTGCAACTGTACCCCATCTGACTCAAGACACGCTACACACGCTGACCGATCTACCTTCAGTCACCCAAGTGACAGTGGATAGCTTGTAAGTTATTCATGCGCTATTAAAGGTCCTTCGTATGTTCAACACTTTTCTCTTTACGAAACAAAATGCATGTCTGTAATTTCATAATTAAATAACAAATCTTAGTTCAGTTCACAGCATTTGACAACAAGATGGAAAGCTATAAAATTGCCATACAGACATTCTGGTTGTAAATGCGCGTAATTAGTTATATTTTGGCTATTATGCTTTTAAAACCCTGTTGAGGTTATGTAGTTGTTTTCTATACTAGAATGTTTTCATTTGTTGTCTGAACATAAAATGATTTTTAAATATTAGTTAATTTACATTGATCATGCGTCTTGCTGGAGGGCTCTGATTTTTCATTTTCATCATTTTTACCTCCATCATACCGTTTAGTTTTTGAATGCCATTTACTCATTCTTCAATACATGTGACTAAACCCTTTTGGATATTTTTAGGCTTACCATCAGCACATCACCACACTTACTGTGTCTTTGTTTTTCAGTGCAGAGCACCAGGAGGTGCTGGAGGAATTTAAAGAGGGCGTCAGAAAATTTGCAGGTACTTCACTCTATTACAGCCTAGCTGGTATTTGCTTTCACTTGGTTTATAAAGTTTCCAAACACGCTGTATGTAATATCTGTGTTTGCCACAGTTGTATTTCTCACATCGCTTGCCAAGATAAAAATCACTTTAAATAGCAGTTTAAGTTTCAACAATGTACTTATATTTTTAAACGAACTGTTAATTTCTCCAATAACTTTTCATTCGGCTGATAGCAGACATTTATACTAAATTAAACAAAATGAAAATTAATTCACAAACCTTTTCAATTTTTTAACTTTTCCTAAACTTCACAGTACAGCGTTGTCTCATTGTTTTGTTTTTTTTGCTGAAGGCAAACTCCTAAATTCTCTATCACTTTAACAGCTTCCCATTATTACTAACAATTGACTGCTGAAAAATCGTTATGAGTTCATGCTTGGGTGCATTTCACAGATACAGTTTTAGCAATGTGTTTTCATTTCGCTGCCATAATGGAGGGAGCTCTGCTTCAGCTGTTCCCATCCGCATTTCAATAAGAAATGAGTTATGCATTCACAACATTGAGTTTCAGACTGTGGAGACAATTGAAACAGTGACTTGAAAAAAAAACGTGTGCAAAAAAACAAAACCAGGATCCTGTTGTTCAGCTCTGTTATTACCACAGCTTGTGGTACCACTGACTCCAGAACTGTTCATACATGTGCAAATTCACTTTATCTGGAGCAGGAACCGGTGCGCTGAAGTGAAGTTAGTTTGGATGTGCTATTCAGATGTACGTTTTTGTCATCGACCGCACTCATCAGTGCCCCTGTTTCTTGTGATCTCCATATAAATGCGTTTTCATATAAGAATTAGTTTATTTTGGCAGTAAACAGCATTGTTATAATGAGCAAGTATTCGGCCTGATTGCATTTGTCTGCTCTCTGGCATTCCATCACTGTGTTTGCTCAAATGATATTTGATATCTTTCAAACTGCAGATTAATAACACTCTCTAAATTAAAATTTAGATCAGGAGGTGTTGCAATTGTATCTCAGATTTATATTCATCTCAACACGTCTATTGTTTTGTTTGGTGTTCTGCTAGTTATACTAGATGGCTGATTAGCTAATATATCGGAGTGATTCATATGTATCTAATGATGCCTTCACACAGGTCTTCATAATACAGTGTTGTTCTGCTCTCAGCATGATTCTGCAAACCCCGGCCCTGCTGGTCATGTCACTAACAAGGTTGGAAAACTATATCAATAGGAATTCTTTGGTACAGTCTTACATATGTTTAGCTGCTGCATTTTGGGACAAGCTTTTTGTGTCCCCTTGTGTCTGCTGGTCGTATTGCTAATTGTCAGACATGCAATGGTCTGTGTGTTGTTTTTACAGACTGTGTCCGTGTGGGGCAGCGGTGGACGTATAGAGCTCACAGCCTCTCGCTTCATGGCCATTCAGGCAGCTGTCCAGCCCGACTGCTATCAGAGCATGGCAGACGGAGAGACCTGGCAGGCCAGCGCCTCTCGCAAGAGAGTCCGCAAAGCAGTGGACCGAACTCTGGCCCATCTGGATGAGTGTCTGGTGTTGCACCACAAAACTCAGGTCTGTACACACAAACACAGGCTGAAAAACACAGTACTGAATACTTTTCTGTGACTCACAGAGAACTGAAATATGCATGTGCTGGTCATATGTCAGGACTGGGTTAAAAATAATTGAGCATGTATTGAGCAAGTACATAACAGATCAGTGTTCAACACAATCGCCTTATAATAATGATTTGATTTATAATTTGAATGACTGAGTCGGATTTCCTGGGAAATGCAAATTTGGCTTCATTTGGCATATGTACAGAAACAGAGTATGTAAATCAACCTGCAATTTTATGTCACAAACAGAGATGGCGATAGAGAGACAAAAGTTACTGATCACAGACAAGTGGACAGATGCACTCAGTGAAAAGTCCCTGTGATGTTATAAGAAATATTAGCACTCTTAGAACACTCTGAATTTATTAATTAATGGTGACATTGTCATAAAGCTGTTATCACAGGTGGGTTCATTTGTATGTGTAAACTTCCCTGCTTTGTCCACAGGAATTAAAACGGGCAGAGATATTTGGAGTTGTGGAGGGCGGAGATATAATGGAGGAGAGGCTCCGTTCTGCGCGAGAGACTGCCAAACGGCCTGTGGGCGGATTCGTCCTAGACGGATTTCATTCTGCTGCCATGAACCAGGACGTGAGGGCTCAGCTGATTCAAGCGATAAATGCAGAGCTTTCCCCAGAAAAGCCGAGGTAAGGGTGGAGTCTGTTCTCACTTATGCCCCACATACCCCAAATAGAGATTAAGGGGCTATCTCCCCCTTTGTACTACTTTCTGATTATGCACCTGAAGATTCTCAACAACCATAGCAACGCTCTATCCCTCCTGACGCCATAGCAACCACCTCCCCCTACTGGGGAACTGGGAGTGCTGTGCTCCCAAGAACAAACTTCATCGGAGTTTCTGGTGCTGTAGTGATTGATTTCTCAAATCTTCCCGTCTCAGATATTTACTGTAAGGTTGCAAATTCACACAGAACATGCAAGAGAACGATAGTTGAAGATGCTTTGTGATCTGAGCACATCCTCATCTGGTCTTCAGAGTGGCCTCCCACTGGGCTTTGTAGTCTTGTTAGAAACACTCATTTCCCTCGGGGCTATCTCAAGGTCACAAAAAACTGGAGCTGGAGAAGATTGTCTGGCAGACAGGCTTGAGGACCAGATACGTCATTTAGGTTATTTAGAGCAGGATGAGAGCTTCTGGGTCTTTGTGTGTTTTAGTATTTATGCCATTATTCGACAGGAATGTGTTTTCATACTATTATGTGCAGTGCATTATGTCCTGTGTTTTTAATTCGGAAACAGAAGATTTGCTGTTAATGCATATGAGCTGACATTTTGGGCCCAGGCTTTGAATTCCCATCACATTCCCTCTTTTCCATTGATTTCCTGTCTCAACAAAATAAAAATACTAAAGGTTGTGAATGTAAACAACAGTTTTAATTTGTGCCTTTTCATCTGTAAGTCTGTATAGTTGTGTCGCGGTGTATTAGCGAGCCTCATTTAACCGGTTTGTTCACCTTTAAAAACCTCTAACCTTTGTAATCTTTGAAACATTTTGTCGATTTGTTTATAAAGTAGCTTTAGATGTCTATTGAATGAAACTGCATAAAGAACTGCCTGTCTGCTGGCTTTGTTTTAATACTTAATGATTTACCCTGAGCCGAACTTAGTTTTGATTTATCACTTGGGTTCACTGTAATCTGTCTTTCCGAGGTGCCCTGGGAAATATTCCCGAAACAACAACAGGAAAGTGCATTGTAAGAGCCTAGCTTCAAGTTACTTCCGAACTGCACAAAAGCATGATGAGCTTTCATATATAACTTGAAAATATATTATACAATACAGTTGTGCACAATGTTCTGTTTAACAAATACATGAAAAAGTTTATAGTCTGCAGCTATGGGAGTTACATTGATTATATAATGACAAATTTTCCTGTATCTTTAGACTTATGTACTACAAACAATGTAGGATTCAGAAATCAAAACTTCATCTCCAGTTCAAAAAGACTGTCTTATCGCTTCAGGGTTTTTAAAAGTGACGTTAAAAACTGTATTGGAACTAAAATCAACTCTCAGTTTGTGTATGAGAGCAAAAAAGAAAACTTTTGTGTGTTTACTTTAGTGTTTACAAAAGAGTTTTAAAGATACTGCACAAAAAGGAAGGAAACAGTGGACAAATAAGTATGAAAGACTTTCAAGACAAAATTATGCATGTCTTTAAAGGCTTAGTTCACCAAAAAAAATTGTCACTCATCAACTTTTGTATAAAACAAAAAGTATTTTTCAATTGTATAGTGTAAAGTGTATTGACATTAATGTCTCCGCTTTGTCTGTGTGTGTCAGACTGATTTTGGGGGTCGGCTCTCCTGATGAGGTGATCAGCTGTGCTGAAGCAGGAGTCGATCTGTTTGAAAGCTTCTTCCCCTTCCAGGTGACCGAACGGGGCTGTGCACTCTCCTTCAACTACACTATTGATCCTGACCCTGAGACAGCAGGTACATCATCAGCCCCTACAGGTGTGGAGAAGGCCATGGTCACTATACTAGATATAACATATATTCGGGGTTGATTGTGGATTGTAGTGTATACTGTCATAAAACTGTAATTTCAGCACCATAAGCTAGACCAAATCAAGTTAAAAAAATGATTGTTTCCGCACAGGTTTTTTCAAACTCTCTTACTATCCCTTCTACCCCACCCACATCTTCCATTGTTTAGCAAACAGGTAGCCCCGCCCCCAAATCATCCTGTTGGTTGAACCAGAAGTTGATACAACAGCTTCATCAGTTAGCCCAGGCTGCTCAAACAGCTTTAATATTGTTTTGATGTGTATTGATATTACCACGGTGTTTAAACTCAGTAGGTCAATATTTAAATTGTGGTAGAAGCATGTTTTTAAACATAATAAAAATGTATGTAGGGAGCTGCTTGTGTGCAACATTATGAATTAATAAAGATTTCAGAGTTTCAGTTGCCAGTTCTCTGCCAATAGGAACAATAATTGTAAAGAGCAGCACGTGGGACTATTTTTCACAGTGTGCGTTAGTGCTAGTGGGGGGCTGGGGGATTCTCAGAGCTGTTGCAGATAATTAGCTCTGAGTTTAAAGAAAATAATTTTAGAGAGAGAGTGTCTGTGTGTGTACATACTAAATGATGCTTTTTTTTTTAAATGTAATAAAGCAGACATGTTTCTGTGAGGATTAGGTTTAGGGGTAAGGTGAGGGTTAGGGGATAGAATATACAGTTTGTACAGTATTAAAGTCATTATGTCTATGGAAATTCATCATAAGGCATAGAAACAAGTGTGTCTGTGTGTGTTTCAATGTGTGTGTGTTTGTTCAGACCCTATTTAAATTAAATAATCGGCTTGCTAGAAAGAATTAAAGCTCTGTGCATCAGTCTTGCTTTTTTATTGTGGGCAGGAACACCTCGTATCTCAAACTCATACCTCATTATGGTTTCCAGAGTTTTATTGTTGTCTTTATAGTTTTTCTTTGAGACTAGAGCCCTGCTCATGTCTCTTCAGTGTCCAGATCTTATGATTCACTATAGGATATAAATAATTGATTTAGGTGTTTGGTGTGCTGTGGTCTGTTCTGAGAGGGAGTTAATCGATGTGTTAGGATGGTAATAGAGTTCAGGACAGGCACTCGCAGAATGAGGAAGGGAGATTGTCAATTAGGGAGCTCCGCGGGAGGCACCGGCCATAGCTTCACGGCAGGTTACCAGTTTACAAATTCACACGTCTCGTTTTCTCCCTCATCTGTTTCTTTCATTCTTTGCATGTGAAGCACACCGCATGTTGTGCAAAATTCTAATTATTTCCAGCAGTTCATTAGTATTTAACAAAGATTATATTTAGGAATAATCCACGAAGATACATTTAGAGTATTCATATTTTACGCGGAGAAAAATGTGATTATGATGCACATATGTCTTTGGTGTGGTCACACTGACTTTGAAAAATGCAGTGAAACCGGATTGTGATCTGAATTATATGTGCACACTAATGGGGTTTGTTTCGAGATCAATGGTTATTTATTTGTGCGTGTGTGACAGTATTGGAATCAAATGGAGAGACGTCTGCTGTCAAGAAGCCGGAAGAAAATGGAGATGAAAATATGACGCCTTTCGAAATCAATCTCAAGGATAAAAGGTACGTGCGTGCGTGGAGGCAGACGAGGACAGGCCCCTTTACCCGCGCACAGCTGTGCGCACTGCTCGTATCACATGTGGGTTACTAATGCCCCTGTCTCACTATCTCATACACCCCAGCTGGGAGGCACGAACAATGAAGGCAATATGGCAGTAAATTCATACCCGGTGGTGAGCGTATTATCACAATATTGCCTCCATCACTGGAGTCAGATTAGATTAGTGGTCGAATGAGTGAAGGATATTAAAAAAAAAGCTACAAGTTACAACACCCACCCCTCATGAATATAAACTACCGCGTAATAAAACCTACGTATGCGCGCTCGCTAATGTATAAAAATGACATTCATAACCATGTGTTTAACGTTTTAGGTATCAAGGTGATTTTAGCCCACTTGTGGAGGGGTGCGGCTGCTACTGCTGTCAAAAGCACACGAGAGCCTATGTCCATCATTTACTGGTGACCAGTGAGCTGCTCGCTGGCGTTTTGCTCATGCTACACAACACGGCGCATTACCTCGGCTTCTTCAAAGCGCTGCGGGAGGCGATAGCCAAAGACCGTCTGCAGGACTTTAAAAACAAAGTACTCCATTTCAGAGAGCGAGATCATTTAAATGATTGAAGGACGTTTGAGACCAAAAAAGAATGACCAAAAAAGCTCCTTCTTCAAGCTACGAGGGAGCCGTAAGCAATGCTCTGATTTCAGAATATGCGTGTTTACATGAATGTGTAACGCTGGATTCTGGTGCTCATGCCCTTGGCATGCAAATAACGCAAGTAAAATGCAACGACGTGAGAAATGCTGCAATACTGCAGAGCTTCTGAAATTCCCACGGCTCGTCTTAAAGTTAGCATATAGATTCGAATTTGCCATTCGTTCTACTAAATGAGCAAATTTACCTAGAAGGAGTATTAATAATGGAGAAATTACCTTTTAATACGGTGGGCCTTTTGATCAAATTCATTCTCTAAAGCTTTGAAGAAATATCACCTGCTGTTTTACTCGGCACAACGTTTTTCAAAGTTTCACATTTAGCTTTGGAAAGTGCTGCTTTTTCTGTCTTGAATAATGTTGTATAATAATAGCTGTTGTTGTTATAAAATATACTTGTATTATATAACATTTATAAATAAAATAATATAAAAAATAAGCTATATATGCACGTCTGCAGACCTGTGAGGATGTTTATGAGATTTAACTGATATTTTATGACGGTGAGATAATGGGTTTGATTCACACATATCCTTCCTTTTCTCTTTAATGACATCGTGCGCTATGCACCCATTGTAAATGTCGGACAATGTGTGTGTTTACCTTTGAGCATTGTGTGTGTGTGTTCTGTGAGTGACAGCAGGTTGGATTTTCATTTAAAAGATGTTCCTAGATACTCTCCCTGCAGGTGGTTCCTCCCCACATTTTAGCCAATTACCTTTTCTGCGAGAGCCAGGAGATACTGTTAAAAAAGCATGAATCCCTGTACAGCTTACCCCTGTGCCTGCCAGACCTAGTTCTCCTTACCCAACTTCTAACATTCACAATAATAGGTATGTATGTAGCAGAGACCTGGGCCAGTATCACAAGGGCTAATGGTAAAAACCATAACAATAATTTGATGTATCTTTTACAGTTTTGTTTTTTATTATTTTACTGTCAGTTTTTTCTCAATACTCAATAGCTTTTTGTAGCCTATGCAGAAATTGTAACGTGTGACAACCAGCCCCGGTCTCCTCTATTAATCATAGACTTGCCACAGACCTGTAAGCCAGGAGCTGCTCTTGAGCTTTGTGTAATTAGATGGATAGTTTTGGCCATCTAATCCATTAAGATTTACCCTTTCATTTTCCCTCTGGCGTGAACCTTCTCCATTGCCAGCTTTTGTATTATTTTATTATATTCTTCCACTTTTTATGCTTGTAATTTTTGTGACCTATTTAGCCAGCCAGGAGTGCTTGAAATGACTTTGAAAACCCACACTTGAGCAGCCCTACACAACTCCTTTCAGATTTACCGCTTGATTGCGACGCGTTTTCCGTGGCTTTGTTGAAACCCAAGGTGATATTCTGTGAAAATGTTGCCCTTTTAAGGGTCACTCAAGTATACACTATAAATGAAGTGCCGGTGATGGTATTATGGTTTCATTCCAGCAGCGTCTCAGCACCTTTGAATTTCCCACTGGATCTGCTTGATCTCAAGTGTCAGTGATCTAACAGTATTAGAATAGACTGTGTCTCGGTAATACTGTTCTGTGCTGTATAGAATGAATTTTTATTTTAGTTGAATGTCATTGGTGCCAGATTTACATTACAAGAAGACAGACAGCTGTATATCCCTGCAGGGGCGTCTGTGTGGGAAAACTTGACCTTTTAGTATCTTTTACAGTTAGGTTCACTCTTATTTATGGTGCTCTTGAATGCTATATGAGGACTTATGGAAGTATATTTATGTTTAATTGATGGCGAGTAAATTCGGCTACCCTAAATCATAGACTTTCTTTTCTAGGTCACAGAATTCTTTGTTTACAGTTTTCACATTGTTGTCAGAGCCGGTTCCACTTACATATTTAAACCAGAGCCGCGTCACAGATAATTAAGTTTTATATGTAATGTAATATGTAATGTAATGTAATATCATGATGAATTTCATGAAGTGATGGAGATGCTTCACCATTGGTTGTTCTTCATGTGCGAGGCAGAAACGACAAAGCAGAGATTCAACAGCTCACTATTAACAATAGCTGTAACAACTGTAACAATATATGCAACAGCAGGTTGTGATGTAAAAATATAATTCAAGCTGTTTAAGAAAAGTCTGTACCAAAAAGAAAACACGGCAAAAAGGGTCAGCAGTGACCACACACTCCCATAATGCATTGCGAAGAATCAAGTCTAATCAATAATCATTAGTCTCTCCGATTATTTTTCAGTAAACTTACAATATATATGTATTTATGTTAAGCATTATTAGTGTCTTTAATATTTCTATAACAATTTAATCGTTTAAAAATGTTCCTTTTCCATTCAATGACCTTTTTTCCATTGCTTTATGACTTTATATGAATTAAAGTACATCGTTTTGCACCCTAGTTTCTGTTTTTCACATAGTTTTGGCTTCAAAACAAACGTCAAAGCATGTTAGGCGCTGGCCAGTATGATTCACGGATTGGAACAAGTTATTAAAGAATGTTTTGAAATCCCTGCGGGGAAAAATGGCCCAGAAATCATTTTCCAAAACTATTTGTGAACGAAGTCTGAATAGGTGGACAGTCTTTATTCCGACCTGTTCGGAAATCCATGGCAGTGCTGGTTCAAAGGGGAATTTTGCACCGTATATCTTGTTTATAGGTGCCGGTCCAATTATGCCTGTCCTACTTTTCCTTATTGCTTTGTCTGTAGACCGGAAGGTTAGGAAAAGTTGAGGTAAAGGTCACTGATGTCGGCTGTGGTGGTACGGTTTTCATCTGAATAGGTCAGACAGGAAGTTGCGACCTTCTCTCAAGCCCCATCCTTCATCTGTTATCTTTCTTGGGCGCGAATCGATTTCTCTTGTCCAGCCCGTGAGTTAGTTTTGATTAAATGATACAAGGTGCCGAACCTCTGAAGGTGACGAATGTGCCTCATGTTCTTTGGAAAGTCCAGTAAAGTTGTTGAGTCATTTGGTGCTCACCTAACTTCAGTTATGCGTCGGTGGAGTAAAATGATGACTGTGATGCGTCAACTAAGCGTCAAATAAATAAAGCTGTAGCTTTGCTGATGAAGTGGTCGGCTTTCAAGGTCTGATGAACCGTTTTGTGAGTTTCCCAGCAAGGCTGCATTGAGTTTATGTGTGTCTGTAAAGTCAGAGACAAGAGCAGAGCCAGATTAACTTTTCTGAGATTTTTCACCTGGTTTCACAGAGTCAGTTTTAATGTTCACATAAACATGGTGTCATCAGCAGTCTGTGGCTTTATAGACACTCTGTCTCATTTTCAATTGGTCAAACCATATCAGTGGTTCAGCCAGCAAGAAAGTATAGACAGGTGATGGGATTTTTATAGTGAGCACTGCTGGATATGTTAGTATATGTTAGTAGAAAAGATTAACCTAGCATGACAAACGGCTTGTTTTAAACGCACCCTGTCTACATCCCTAAAATGGTGGAAATTGTTAACTTTTTTGCCTGTCTCTCAATTGTCTCAAGTTTTACAACATTTATTGTGTATTTCAGCTCCAGTTTTGCACCATTTTTCAATTCACACCAAATTCCATTCACATATACCAACAAAACGACACGTTTAACTAACTGAACACAATGTAGTTATATGAAAGGTTTTTAACTTCTCTTTCTTAAAGAACTGTGGCTGGTGTAAGTCACACAGGATGTGAGGTGTAGGTGAGGTGTAGGTGAAGGGCCCATTTCCTACGAGACAGCTGTGGGGTAATCTTGTTACTGAGGCTTTGGAGGAAAGTCCCATTTGTATGAGACTGTAGGTCTGCAAAAAAATGGAACAGTGAGTCCTCTACCATCCTCTGTCCTCTACATTACCTTCCTCCTTTCTCTCTGTAAGAGCAAAGGGACTAATGGTTTTCAAAGGGATAGAGAGAATGTGTGATTTTTGTCCCTTAAAGAGCAAGTAAAGGTCTTGACGGAATCTGTTGGCGCTATCTTAAGTTTATCTAACTGAATAGAAATGAGTTTGAAATAATCCCTTGTCTGTTTATCAGGCAGAGCAGATGAATAAATGTTATTCATACGAGCTTATAAGCAGAAGGATATTTGCTGAGGCTTAAGAGTGTCAATAAGGATTTGAAAAGATCAAAAACAGTATTTGGTCAAACTGAAGCACAAGCGCAATTCTCTGTGCGATATTAACATAACTGAGACTCTGGACCGGAGACCTTGTTTTGGATTCTGCAGAATTCTTGTGAGGACACCAGACTGCTTTGAGGTTCCAGTGTTGCATGCTAACGTGGGTTTTCACTTGGGGCTCAATAAGACGTTTCTGTCTGTCTGTGAGGGTGGCTTAATTTTTTCTCAGAGGAACGTCTGATTCTGCAGACGGCTAAAAACAATGCAAAACCAGATTTTGTACTATTACAAATGTTAAAGTTAAATGTTATGCAATCCATAACTTTTTTGCATTAAACATGAACAAAAATCGCTTTATATATTCTATAATCTATTATTATATTAGGTAAATGACAGATCAGTGTTCAAAACTCTTCTTAGCTAATCCACAACAGAATGTTTCTAATAATGATTTATAATATGAGCCGTCTGTCCGCTGCGATGTACTGCATCAACATAGGTAATGTACATAAAGTACATAAAGTAACGTGCAGTTTTATGTTTCAAACAGAGATGGTGGTAGAGAGGCAAATGTTACAAACTGGAACTTTCATATGTATTCGTGTGCTCTGTTAATTAATGAGTAAATAGATGACCCCTGGTGGTTGGAAGACAGAACATATTCCTCATTTATCACTCTGGGTGGTTGTTGCTGGACACGTGCCCTCATTTTCAATCCTCCAAATGAATGATGTACAGTGTGAAGGGGTTGCAGCAGGTCAGGTTACTGCTGTTCTGAAGGCAGCCCGACAGCCTGACTTAAATCTTCATTTGCCAACAGTCTGATGCTCAGATCATTACCCCAGTCTTCCGAAAACAGGCATGAACGGAATCTAAAATTCATGCCTCAGGTGTGCATTTGGTTGGGGATGAAAATAAAATGGAAAAAAGGGCTGTCTGTGTTCGAACCCTTGCAGCTATTTGTGTCGATTTGCATCTTTTTGTACCTCTTTCCTCTCTTTTGTTCACTGATGGAGTTCGATCAAAAGAGCCTTGTAGCTCGCTGCTACGCCTGACATTTGTATGTATTCCGTGCATGTATGTGATTGTTCTCATTTATGTTTCGACCGCAGAAAGGATATTTAATGATGGCATACTCTTATGCCAGCCTCCCTTCATTGATATATAACAGCTGATTTGTCACGTTGTATTAAGGTTTATCTGAATGCATTTCTCACTGCATATAATTCACACCATGCAGGAAGCATTTACTGTTGCATTATGGACCTTAGTCAAGGTCGATGCCATATTTAATTTCACACAAATGAGACCCAGACTATGAGCGATAGCAATTCAGTCCACTCGGTAGGCTGCACTGTCTTAAAGGGCCAGTTCACCCAAAAATGAACATCTACAAACCAATACTTAGAGCTTTCTTTCTGTTTTTGGCTGCCAAGTCTTCTTTTAACAGCATCCAGCTTGAGTCATTTTATTCTTGGAGGTGTTCTGACCTCTGTGACCTCGGGGTGCTGAGATAGCAGCTGTATATTACAAAGATTAATGCAAATTTCCTTCACTGGTCTGATATTCTGAAATTCCATTACGCGAGGAGAAAGATCTCCAGCATTATTAACCCCTTCTAATGCAGAATGAGGGACAGTAAATGCATGGAGAGAGAGAGAGAAACATGGAGTGGTGGGCGAGGGGAGAAACGACCGACTGTAAGTCTGACAGTGTGCACAGAAATGAGGGATAAACAGGGTGTGTGTGTCTGCAAAATAGCTACAATACAAAAGAAGTCTGTTAATTCTTACTATGCAGTACATATATGTCCCCATTATGGAAACCATTAGTTACATTTTATCACAATTATACAATTTGACTGTCCTCTGACATGTTCTTGACTGCTATGCAGCTTTTAAAAACGGTAGCTATTAATTTAGCTCAACTGGTGGAGCATTGTGTTAGCAGCACAAAGGTTGTGGGTTCGATTCCCAGGGGACACACACTGATCAAATGTATAGCTTGAATGCACTGTAAGTCGCTCTGGATTAAAGCGTCCGCCAAACGTACGCATGTAACTGCTGTCTTTCCATCCTGTTCATTTTCTTGTAATTGTGTAAACAATCAAGTTAAAAATAATATTTAAGCATGAAAAGAGGATATGTCTAAAAGCCTGGCTTATTTTTTGTGCTTTTAATGTAATTTTTTTGTATTTTAAGTACTTCCTGAATTATAACAAGCTACTGAGTGTGTCAGAAATGCAGGTCAATGTACCGACTTGTGCGCTGATCCTGTAGATTATTGTGTTTAATGAAGACTATAGTCAAAGCTTGTGATCAATTGATTTACCTCTAGCCTGTGATTATCCTTATCTACAACTTCTGTTAATAAGAATTGCACAGAGCGTTCCATGTTCAAAGCGGGAGAGACAAAAGAGTGAGATAAAGCAGATCATCAATAACCCCCATCAAAAAGTCACTTTATATTTTTACTGTCTCTTCCAGTTCTCTATAAACTAGCAGTACCCTGTGAACCTACCGGGCAGATGGACATAGGCCACCTAATTTACTGTAACAGATGGGTCCAGATTCAAGGCTGTATGTCTAGACAGGCTTAACTTACGCTTAGCTTTTCTGCAGTTGTAGGTGCGAGCAGAATAGAAAGTAGCAGAA